>JAOPJG010000089.1:0-45886 GCA_027478255.1 Dispira simplex | reverse complement strand
CCTTGTCCCTGACTGCCACAGTTGACTATACGCTATTGTATGGAGCATTCACTTATCAACGTAACCTTGTGTTTTTTCTCAATCTACTGATTGGACTGTACTTTTATCGTCTGCTCAATGGTTTCACCTAACGAATTATAGAAGAAGAATTTATTGTTTAATAAGCCATGACAGGGCTCCCTATTTTCCCCTGTTTAGGCGGGTAGGGGCATGATAATATTGTGACTTGCGCATAGGGATTGAAGGAAACAAAAGGTTCTCCATACCACCTGGGCACTTCAGTGGGAAATTCAAAATAAAGAAAACATTAACCACCAGTGAGTTCTAACAAACCGCATCTGTATGCTTTTGAAATTTGCATGGTGTTGGTCGGTTATAATGTTGTTGGTGGGTTCGTTTGGGCCTTTGGACTCAGAATGAGTGTCCCAGGCATTTTGTCCATACCGCATCAAGGTATTGTGCTATCGCCGCTGCCTCCTTTTCCGTTTGTGGTCTGATATTTGCGATGGTCCCATCAATTGGGTTCTTCAGGGTCGGGAACATCTTTGGAGGAGGTATCGCCCATCGAAGGATAACTTTGTACATGCAGAATGTAACGTGGTCTCGTGTGAGTGGTTCTTTGCACCGGTCACATTCGCTTGTGGTATAGTGGCATTGCCCCATCATCCATTGGACTATTGGGTTTCGGTGTTCCCTGCTTAGGGAGAGGATGAACGGTCAGTTTTTGTGTTGTGTTGCTCTCATTGCCGTTTTGTCCGCTTTTGTTAGGGCATTATAGTGGGCGCATTTCTCCACAGTGGTTTTGAGACGGCTACTGGGTGCCTCCCTTTCCATTTCAGCGATGAGTTTCTTGGCCCATCCGGTGGCCCTTGTTACTTGGGTGTGATCATTGAAAATTCACATTAGCTGGTGATTCTTGTCTAGATCTTGCTTTTGTTCAATATATTTCTTGATTAGCTCATGTCAACGGGCTTCCATGGTTGGTAGGTTTGTCAGGATTAATATTTCTGCCCTGGAGGTATGTCTTGAGAGTCTGTATATGACTCTCAGAGCGTTTGCCTGTGCTCGTTCCAGTTATTCGATTCTTGCCTTCATCAGTGAGGATATTGTGGGTCCCTTATTCCAGTGAGGGTCATATGAGTAATTTGTATAGTGAGTTCGTGAGTTTGAGGTCACTGTTAGTGGGCATACTCGTGTTTAGTTCAGACCAAGAGTGTTCCTCGTGAAACGGAGTAGCTGGGTCCGATGGGGGATAGGCTGGAGTAGCCACTAAGTTTCGAGCCCTGTCTCGATCAGGCACTCGAGCATCCATAATTGTTCGTCCTTCGTAACAACTAAATAAACGCTATAAAGTTAGGGCTATCAACAGATAGGTAACAGATAAGGAATATAGTCATAGCAGTCTCGTAGCAGTCGTAAATTGGCTAAATGAACAGTCGTACCCCACAAATGCATATAGTGGATGGATGGATGGACATCTCACTAGGTAACAGCCCTCACTAGATGCGAAGTGTGTTATCCCCGTATACAATGTATGCATAATGCAACGTCTGTGTGTCTACAGTGTAGGTGTAGCCTCACACCGTAGTTTGGCTAGTGCTGCGTGTAGCTACCACACCAGGGTCTTGGTATCACAACTAGATCCACACGCCAGAGAGGGAAGTGATACAATCAATATCACACAATTTGATATTCGCACAACAAGTCAAGAGGTAGCTTCAACTTGCTAGGACTAAGGTTTATTTCGATAAGAATAACAATAGATGATAAGGTAGATTCCTTGCTTAGAACGGATTATATGCCACTGATGAGGAGGCTAGGTGCCACGACTGGGACGATCAACAAGTCGATCTGCTAATTGTTACACTCGTTTGGTTGACAATGTTTTGGGGCCTAACAGGTCACTCATTCGCCATAACCTGTTTTTAATGACGGCAAATTGCATGAGTCTGTTTTCTAATGGGGTGATGTCCGCCAAATATGACACACCCTTTCCCATCCATTCTGTTGGTTTCAATCTTGGTAACTTGTTAGTCAACCAGATGCCGCCATTAATGCCAAGGAAATATTTATCCACAACCAATTTAACTCGACGGATGAAATGGATAACAATACTGCACTGGTTCGACGGATGCAAAACGTAACCATTAACGGTATAGACATTAGAAATCCGGTCAGGATCTATTCTGGCGCAGTGAAAGCTGGTGACCAGTTTCAAGTGGCCGGAATGGGAGTGACCGATTTGAAAGGAGCTATGGGATCTGACAGATTACAAGTCGTTTCCTTCACCGTGGCTGATTCGAAAGAATGTCACTTGGGAAATACCCATTATCAAAGTCCGGACGGATCTCAAATCTGCACCAAGACACAGGAAGGCCAGGGTGCTTGCCAGGGGGATTCGGGTGGACCTTTATGCAAGGTGAGGAGCGAAGGCGGTCAGTTAGTGCTGGTGGGTTTAATATCCTTCGGGGCGAGTTCTGACCCCATTGGACCTCGATGCGGTGCTCCGGATACCCTAACTTATTTCACTCACATCTTCAAGTATATTGGTTAGATTTCCCATTATTCTGGTTTTCCCGTGGGCCAATTTCTAGATGGCTCGCAGTGAAGTGATCCAGGGAACTATCTCGGACGGTGACTCGTTACTGGTGCAGAACGATGGACAGGAAAAAATGCCAGAGGATAAGGACGGGAAGGGAATGATCTCTGGCAGCCCAGCGGAACCCCTGAGTAATGGCACCACCCAGAATTTAACTGTCGTCTTTTACTTATAACCCCTCCAATGTGAAATGCTCTAACTGATTAGTTTTAGCAGCTATGCGACATTTCGCGATTTATTCTTATTTTCGCAAGTATTGCCCGAAACTACCAGATACGAATGAAAACTAGATTTTCATATTTTAGCGAATAATAAAAATATCAGCACTGGTTGCCAATTAAACCCTGTTTTACACGATTACTGATATTTTTCTAGTACTTGTCAAATAAGGACGTCTGCTGATTAAGGAATACTCGTTGGCTGTTGCCATTGTATTAGTAAATATTTGATAATCGCTGGATTTAGGGGAGTTTCAGGTGTATACGTAGTACCCATATTACCTCATCCTAATGCAATTCGAAGCTAATGGGTGTTATAATAACGGATGTTGTAATCTGCATTGCACCGCTCACTAGGTTGCGCTACGTGATGCAATATGTAGCGGTGACTGTGATGAGCTATGAAGGGTTGAAAAACGATACGTTTCTTGTCAGCCAATTGAGCACGTCCCCTCCTCGGTCATATGCAGCATGGAAACAAGGAGGTGTTTTATACTGTAAAATCAAAATCAGAGTTATTGATTGGCTATTTCTGATAAATTACAAAAGTCTTCACATACCAACAATAAATAAATAAAAAGTCAGGACCAATGAAACCTGGAAAAGTGAAAAAAAAGATCACTAGTGGTATACTTGGATATTAGCACTCTGGACGAACATGACGCCATCGATGGTAATGCCTGAGCACAATACTAGAATAGGGAATACATCACCACACCACGTTGATCCCTTGCCAATGATCACTGTGGAACCACCACTATTCCGTCGTATCCAGCCTTGGCAGGGTATCTAAAATAACATGTGCTAACAGTAGAGTAGTGCTCTGAGGATGAAATATATGACCGCCGTTGCCCGATTTTCCTTGCAATTTTAAAAATAGTCCCCCGGTCGGCCTTCTCTTTCCGCGATATTGATTTTCCCCTGCGTCTATAAATACTTACAATTAGTGTATGATGATGCACGGCTTAACAGTGAAGCTGCAGTGTTATGCAACCCTACCAGTAGCGAAAGTAGATCGAGGAAAGCGAGTTGCTTCATTGAACAGACTACCAGGTGTTACCCACGGTTGTAGCAAGGTTTAAGGAGAGCGATACTAATACTGCAACTGCAAAGATTTTCGGAAGCATCCCCCGCAGTATATAAACCCGGCACCACCTTGATCATCTGAGAATGCTTACCGTTATTTGTTTTATTCGTTTTTCATTCTTTTACACTTGATCATTGTTTATGACTGTAGTTGTCGGGGGGGGGACATATGAATTGTGCGTAGTTTTCTTACATTTTAATTTTATTTCTTTACTAATTATCCGTTGGTATTCTGCCATCATTTTTCGGATCTAAAATCCCACTATCACTAACTCTTACGTTATTGCGTAACCAGTTTATTTCTTCCAAAATAGTTCAGAAATAATGCGGGGATGTTGGAAGGTTTTGATCGTACAATTTTTAACTGCCGTTGGTTGGGGTTTACCGCTACCCGCACCACTCAGCGCTCCCCTGCTGGATCTCAGCTGTGTGTTGGGTTGCCCTCAACCTGCTAACCTTCCCCACCACAATACTGTGACCACTTCCCCCAAGCCTACAGCTGAGAATGAAAAGGAACTATCCGAGCAGTTGAATGCACCCATCACTACACCGACAGCGACTTCCGTTCTGACGACATCTACGGTGAATGAGCCGAGTGAGGAGAATGGCGACACCAAGCCTGATGACTCGTCGTCTTCGGACAGTAGTAATGATAGTAGTAGCGAAAGCGATGAGGACGACAACAATGACGTATCCTCCGACAAGATCAACTCGGAAGTCGTGGCTGAACCCGACACTGCGTTGGCAGCGCGGGCGTTGAAAAGTAGAGTTTTGCGTCGTCGTCGAGTAAAGCGTCGTGGTGACTACCGCTCCCTTGCGCTTCAGTCTTTTCAGAGCGCCCACCATCACTTATAATAGGTAATTATGCGTATCGATATCCGTTGCTTTGGTATAATTTCTAACTGCACCTTCTGGTGGCTAGCGCATCGCTGTTATGCACAGTGCAGTTAAATTTTATGCTTTTTCTGCTGTGATTTACGTCAGGAACGACTATGATGATTTTGTTTCCTTAAACTTATCTTTCTCATGACCATTTTGGTCCAATTCCAAATAAATTGAGTTATTAGGTAGGTTTATATCACCAAGAGGTACGCATATCATGTCAAGCACAATACATTAATATAATAGTTTTCACCATATCTACAACAGTTTATCATTGTGGCAATCAAACAAGGCCAGCAGATTAAGAAGGTATGCCTCGCGTTAGAGTCGCGCCTTTGGAGCTTGGTGTAGTTTTCCATTAGTGTCTTTAACGGATGTACGAGGCGTATTTTCCAAAGGAAGCAAAGTGATCGGATCTACCTGGAACTCGGAAGGTGTATCATGGTCAACCAAAGTGCATTCTTGTAAAATGGTTGCCACTAGAGTGCCACTTTGGTTATAAACGTAACCAAAGGCCAAACCTCGTCCGTCGGCCGTCCGCGGACTTTGCATCGAGTAGAGAAGCCATTCGTTGGGATCAAATGGTGCGTGGAACCAAATTGAATGATCCAAAGACACACACAGTGCAAGACGACGTGGGTTGGAAAACACCGTTAACCCGTGCGGAAGAGCCGGTGGAACCACAAGGAGAAAATCGCTGCAATAGGCAAGCGCACTCGCATAGCAACTAGGACTGTCCAACTCTTCTTTAAAGCGGATCCAGGCATCGGTACGGGGTGGTTTAGACGTTTGGATCAGCATATCTTTAGGGCTGGGTGGATAACAATACCGGATCTCGGCGGGAGAATACTTTTCCGCTTTGACTTTGGCGTAACTATAAAAGGCATACGAACCAATACCGCTGTCGGCCCACTGTTGGAAACGTTCGTTGTCGGAGCGCAAAGCCTCTGGCGGGGGAACGTCGGGCATCGGCTCCTGATGGACGGGTCCGTTCTCGCGGGGTGCTTGGAAACTGCACATGAGCGTAAAGCAGCACTGTCCTCGTTGTATGGCTTTGACGATACGGGTGCAAAAGGTAGTTCCCTCCCGTACTCGTTCTACTTGGTAGAGAATGGGTCTTGTGCCTTGACTGGCCAGTATAAAATACGAATGCAGTGAGTGTACGCGATAGGTATTGGGTACCGTGTTACTGGCGGCTGCTAGCGCTTGGGCCACTACCTGACCACCGAATACGCCACGACCGCCGGGAGGAACCCAGAGTTCACCCGTACTTCGGTACAGGTTATGGTCGAGCTCTGTCACAGGCAAAGGGCAACAAAAAAAACGGAAAAAAATACATTATAAACCAATGGAGGGAATGCCTCATAAACTCGTTAGCACATTAGCTGTAGAGTACCTTGTAGGAGAAGGGGGGAGGAAGTAACCCCCGAACTGGGTTGGAAAGTGGAGAGTAGTAGGTTTTTTTTTACTTACCTTCTAATGCTAGACTGTCTTTTCTGGGCGGGTCCATGGTGTGCAAGTGTAAGTATTTGAAAGACAAGACAAATGCAAATAGTCTACAAAAATGTAAAAAAAAAATAGGCGTAATACGGAAAATAGTGTTACCGGTGGTCGTTGTGGGGCGTACAGGGTTTTTAAATAACAAGTTCTTTCTTACCACATCGAAAACACCAAACCCAAACAGACAGAGTATGTCAGCATAACAGGACAAGTGTAGGCGTATGTGTATTTTGGGAGAGCAGTCCTGTCATACCTCCGTTATTTACTCGTCATTGTATGGTGTTTCTGCGAATCTACCAATTATTTAAAAGTCGAAACCCCATTTTCAGAATGGATGGTCTCATCCATGTTAAGAACATCAGAGGGCGGAGGTATGAGGAAATCTAAAGTATCGAAATGTGTGAACCTCCGAGGGCAATGTCACGTGGAACTACCCTACAGATTAGTCCAATTTTTTTTTTTACTCAGGAACAATACTGTTAAGGCGTTTCAGCAAAAAAGGTTAGTCATGTGCGTCTATTCGTTGGACTTGCATTTTAGGAAAGTAGTAGTATAAAGACCGTACGTTCCCGGCTTTGTGGTTGGTTTCTGGCATGTGAACGATTACATGGCTCGGCACCCCACTGGATTCGTTGGATCACGGGGTAAGCACCAGCGTTGGACTGCTTTTATTTCCACCAACCGTTATAGTTGGTACTACTAGCCAACTCCCCGCTTTCTTTTCTCCCCGTGGTGACACTTTCTCTTTCCCTTTTGTACGCCAGAGCTTGTAATTGTTGAGCTGTATTGATGTTTTAAAAGCTTCTATAGAATTATTATTTTTTTCACATTGCGTTGTTTTACTCATACTAGTCCCTTCTTCATGCAATGGCCATAACCCCACGCGACAAACGAAAGAATGACCCTCGGTACGCTTTAAAAACTTTAGTAGCCGGCGGCATCGCAGGATGTATGGGTAGGTACCAAGTATCAGTTACTAGGGCTTGTTAATTAGCATATTCCTTGTAACTTTTGCCCATTCTATTTGTAATCTCTTTGTATTACCCACAAATGTTCAATACTCCAAAAAGATGTTTTTTTTTTTACAATCACCACAAGACTCACCGGGGGAAATGCATATGCGTTGTTTACACTTGGAAATATAGCGAAAACGGCCGTTGCCCCTCTCGACCGGGTTAAGATCCTGTTCCAGGCCAACCAACCTCATTTTCAAAAATACTCGGGGTCGGTCTTGGGTGTATTTCGGGCCAGCCGGGAGATTTTTTCCTCGCGAGGAGTACTAGGTTTGTACCAGGGGCACTCGATGACATTATTACGTATTTTCCCCTCTTCAGCCATTAAATTCATGTCAGTAGAACAGTATCGGATGCTACTGATGCCCGATCCGTCCATGAAGAGTCACACTCGGGAATTCGTGGCAGGTGCTTTGGCAGGTTTGACCTCGGCTGTGAGTACTTACCCATTGGATCTGATGCGGGTGCGATTGGCGTACGATACCTCGGTGATCTCCTCAGGATCTCGGTTATGGTTCACTTTACAACAAATTCATGCTGAGCCGTCTTATCGAAAACGGTGGCTTAAATTACCAATTCTTAATTTCTACCGCGGGTGTGGGATGACCCTGCTGGGTATGGTGCCTTATGCTGGGAGTACCTTTTGTACCTATTCAATATTGACGGGATTATGTCGAAATACGTACCCGGAACTTACCACCGTGTCTCCCGACGTCAGCCCACAAGTGGCCGATCGTGAGGGTAACCCCAAGGTGTTTCTCAAATGGTGGGCTGAGTTGGCGTGCGGTGGATTGGCCGGCGCTATGGGGCAAACCGTGTCGTACCCGATCGAAGTGGTGCGACGGCGGATTCAAGTTGCGGGGGCTCTGGGTCGTTCGGCGTACTCTACACCCGGGCCTATTATCAAGGAAATTTACGCGACCAAAGGCATACGTGGTTTCTTTGTGGGACTTAGTATTGGCTATATTAAAGTCACTCCTATGTTTGCCATCGCCTTTTTCGTGTACGAAGAGATGAAGCAACTCCTACGAATCGACTAAACTGGCGGCATATGCAAAGTCATATTATCTTATTTACCTTTGTTTTATATCCACTGTGTAATCTCTTTTCGTGAGAGGGTTGTATTTCGGTGTAGAATGTAAGATTTAGGGTAGCATTGTTTGATTACCCTGGGGGCTTTTGTCAATGTAATTAATAGATAATAGGTAATTTTGAAGAATTTTTCTATTCTTCTTGGGGGGGGAGGTTTTGCTCTTCTTTTTGGCATAATACTCACTATTGCGTTTGTCTCTGCTTCATTTTAATTTTTCTTGAGACATGTATACGGTCACTGTGTGATAATTAAGAGTAAATTTAATATATTGTAAATGTCCTGATGCTACTCTGATGTGACTTTTACTGTTACGCAGTCCATCGAGGCCAAACACGCTAATATGCGTAGATGGTAATAATACAGGGTTAAGGTCTAGTAATAGCAATGGGAAAGGAGAAACCTGGGACACTTTTGGTTAGGATTGGTACGCCTAGCCAAGAGGGTTGACTTCCCCTATATGAAACCAGACAAAACTGGAAAGACTGGGATAACGTACACTTTTATTCCATATCACCCTTTAGGTAGACCTGACTCTACATTCCCTGGTATTGACTAGGTTTTTTTTGTTGGGTTTCCGTCCATGGCCGATTTTCAGCTACTTGGCTTTTTCTAGGTTACTTTGTTTATTTCACATGGATCCGTTTGCCGAAAGCAGTGATCGCCCAGGCCCTTTGCCTACCCACCGGGCTGGTGCGCCCGACACCTTTCCCCAACCGGGATCGTTACCCGACGATTGGGAAGAGTAAGTAGAGTTTACTGAGGTCTACTGTGCATTGCAGGTCCACTAAAGTCCATTGTGTTCCACTTTGGGCATGAAACAAATTGTGAATATGCTCGTATGTGAGCAGAGGTGGAATGTCTTGTTAGCGATTGATAATATGTAACCACCGCCATTGGAACAGCTCTGAGTTACAGATCCGTTACTTATAAAGTGAACATTGGCGTCTACGTACCAGCGGTGGCATCTGAGCACACCCAAGATTGTACAATATTACCCATTTCTCCAATATAACTCACGTTTGGCTATCAATCTAACTCTACGCCAATGCCGAACCACTATGTACCTCTGTAACTGGCAAACTTTTTTTTTTTTTGCTTTTTATGTTATAGAACGCTATTGGAACCAGAGGATCCCACCGCTCCCGACGTACCCGTGGACCTACTGGAGCAAGAATTCACCAACGAAAAAAGTTATTATGCCATACTCAACGTTAGCAAACAAGCCAGCGACGATGAAATCCGTGAGAGTTACCGTCGCCTGTGTTTGGCTTTTCATCCTGACAAACATCGGGACCCTCTGGCCCACCAGGCGGCCCGTATCCAATTTGAAAGAATCCAGAGGGCCTACGAAGTGCTTTCCCAACCCAAACTACGAGCCCTGTACGATGAACTTGGGGAAGAAGGTCTGAGTTTGGCCAAGGATGACACCGTAGATGAAAAAGATACCGACGTGGTATTCGAAACATGGACCGTGGGACAGCGACTCAAGACCCGCGAGGAGATTCGAGAGGAAATGGAACGGCGCATTTTGCACACTCGTCAGTCTACCTTGCATCACCTGATCAAATCTAAAGGTACCATTGAACTCTACGTAAACGCTGCACCGGCTCTTGATGGGACCGGTAGTTACGGACTTGGTGATGAGGCATCCGAGTACCAAGGATTTCGAAATCTGTTGGCGAAAGAAGAGGTCGAAGAAATTGAAGCGGATGGTGATCATGGTAAACATATTCCTAATGTCAAAGTGGTTCGTGATCAAGGCCGATATACCCTAGGAGATTCGGTACAATTACTCACTACCCCAGTGCAGGGCGCCAAACGATGGATCGAAAGTTTAGAACTGCTTCGTTTCCAGGTGCGTCATGCGTTTGATTTACCCATCAGTGACAAAACTTCGGCCACCATCCAAGGTCAGCTCACGGCTTCCAAAGAACGTGGGGAAGGTAATCTGACCGCCACGATTAAACACCACTACAACAGCAATCTATATTCTGAGTGCCGATTCTCCCTGTTCAAACCTCACCTGGCTATGGTCAAGACTCATTACCAAATTGGACCAGCGGGTTACGCCACGTTGGTGGCCACTTCCCCCCGTTTGGGTCGACCTCCGGCCTTCACCCTTACCACCGGCCGGGCACTTTCTCCCGGGTTTACCATGTACAGCACCCTTAAAACGGGACCCTGGTGGGTGGGCACGTGGGGCCGTCCTCAAGGGAGCGGAATAGGAGGGAGACATCGTCTTATGGAATCCCAAAGTAGATTTCCGGCTTCCGCTATGGCGGTGGGGTTTGCCAAACAGATGACATCGTCTCACATAACGAGTGAACTCCAGGCTGGTCTACGAGCCTCCCACGTGAGCGTAACCTATGGCCGCAAGTTGGACACTGGGGTAGATTTCCAAGGCAGTCTTACCTTGTCTAACTCGGCCGGCCTAATCTGTTCGATGGGGACCAATAACCAGGTTACCAAGCATACCAAATTAGGTTGGTTTGTCCAATTTGGTTTCCCCACTGGCGTCAATGTCCAGCTGAAATTTACCCGCTTGGGCCAAACCATTCATTTACCTGTAGTGTTGTCCACCGCTCCGTCGTTGAAAACGTTGGCGTTTGCTTGTATGGCCCCCGTGGTGACGACTGTCGTAGTAAACCAGTTATTTGTCAAACCCCATCGTCAACAACGGCTGCGGGCCAAGATTGAATTTTTGCGGGAGGAGTTTCAGGAAACTTTGAGCACCCGGCGTGCCGAAGCCGATGCTACCCGTGCTGCTCTACAGACCCAGGCCGATAAAAAACGAAAGGGTGAGGAGAAAGTGGACGGGTTAGTTATTTTGGAAGCTTGGTATGGTAAACTGACCGGTTCATTGGTAGTTGATACCAAAACTTCCGATGTGTCCTCCTCTTCGACCTTGGGTCGTGTTGCTCAACGGCATTTCCCTTTGGCGCTCAAAAATGCTTTGGATGTGGTACCGCTTCAGTTGTTTACCACACCAAACGCCGCAACCACTGCAGGTGACGAAGAAGCTGTCATTGGGGATGATAATTACCTTTCTGCGTCAGTGACCCAACAATCTGAGCCCCAGCTGGTGGACGTGACGGTGGTATTGCAAACGATGGTCAATGACTCAAAATTGCTCATCCCAGGAGGCGTTTCCAAGGCCGATTTGATTGGATTTTACGATCCCTGTTTTGGGGAACCTAAACAGTTGCAAGTGACGTACTTGTTTAACCGACGTATGCATACCGTTGTGGTAGACGATCGTGCCCCGTTGGCTTGTCCGTTAAAGTGTAAGTATTGGCATCGATATCCTTGAAGAAGGGTATTGGTGATTTTATGAAGAGGAGGGGGAGGGTAGAATAAGAGAACAAGTAATATAGCGCCGAGGTTTTTGTTTTAGGCAGTTGTGCTAACTCGTGAAAATGTATGTTGGCTTGATGTATTTACCAACTCTGCACCCTGTTGTGATATTTTTTTCGTTGGGCCTTGTAAAATACCACTATTACTAGCACACATCATGTGAGAATGGTATGGTTGAATCATCCCATTGTTGGGCAATGTTAATTTAGGTAGTCTGAAGCAATGCGGTTACTTTATCAAACTAGGACATAGTGGCAAAAATACAGGTACACACAATAAAACAAGGCATTTCATCCATCTATACGACAGTAGAAGACGACGAATGAGTTACTCTATTCATCCCAAATCATTTGTCCACGGTATGTTGGTCGTTGTTTCCCGGAATCTCCGTTAGACCGCCCAGGTGACGATTTCGCCGGTTGGGATGAAGTGGTGGAAGGTTGTGATTCCCAGTAGTTGATAGAAGTGGGTCGTGGGTTTCGTTGTTTCTGATCACGCAACATGGACTCCCGAACTTGATGCTCCATACGACTGCGTCGGTGTTGCCGAAGTCGTTCCTCCTGAAGCGCATCCATTGCCTGCTTGTTTTCTTGTCGGGCTTCCTTTTGGCGCAACCGTTGCTTTTGCCTCTTGGTAAGCGGCGGTGGTTCTCTATTCGAGACCGCATGGGCACGAGTGGCTCGTTGTAAAGGTCTTTGGGTAGTAGTAGTAGTAGTGGGTACTACACGTAGAACGCGAACGGGGGGTTTCTTGGATACTACGTTGTCGTCTGGATGGGCAAGCAAAGATTCCTCGTTGTCATGGTTGGCATTGTCTTCGGTTGTAGAGTCATCGCTACTGTTGAGTAACTGTTGTACATTTCGACCGCGGACAGACGTAAATACCGTTTTTGATGGCCTAGTGTGAGGATTGGTAAGCGGTTGGTGTTTGGACTTGTCGGGACGGTTGCGTTTATTCGACTTGTGGTTCGTTTGCGATGGCGACGATTTCTTGTTTATGCGTTGGGTAAGGTGGCCGACGTCGGAATTTGTTAATCGAGAGTTGTCAGTCGTCGCTGGAATGGAAATATTGCTGGGCTTGGTGGTTTCTGCCGATTCCGAGTCAACGTTCGGATGATCCTGAGTGGTGGTCTTACGACGGCCACGGCGGGGTTTCTTAGTCTTTTTACCGGTACCCATGGTCGGTGATATGGTGGAAAGAGCTGGTTCAAGTCGTTGTCGTCGGTTTTTGGATGGTTGAGTTGAGGATGACGAAGAACTAGCTCGTGTAAAGTATAGGTAACTACCGGTGATTGCTACCGTTAAACCTAATGCAGCCCATTGCCACATGATAGAGTATAAATAAGCGACTTTTGAGGTTACCAGTTGTGTAATGTATGGAACAATAGCGAAATCGTTAATAAAATGAAATTGACAAAGAAGCACGCTAAAAAGCAAGTTTGAAAACATTAGTGAGTGATGAGTGAACAGTGAAGGATGTAAAACCCGGCTTTGTTTTAGGAGTTAATAGCAGTTATAGGGAGGCGAAGCTGAGTGAATTCTTGCAGGTCACAAAGTATTGCGGAATACGGCTTACCAGTGAGCAGTCAAATTTTCGATCACCAGGGATAAATTGTCACGTAGCACTTTTATTTTTCATGATGATAAATGGCTACTTGTAAATATTGGTATGCCATAATTTTACCTCTACATTTTCTCTCTGCAGGGTTTGTCCAGATTTAAACGGATTAAACCAAGCCAAAATTGTCATCAACACTGTTTCTCATACCCGGCGCCACCCATACGCACTGTAACAGTGTTAGTACCTGGTTCGAAAGATATTACATATACAACGTAAAGTCTCCGCGGACACTTGGAGCAGAGATCAGCGAGTGAAAAAGTAAAGAGTGAAGAGGTGATGGCAGTGATCAACAGCTGCATATTTACTAGCGGCCCAACAGACATCAACGTAGTGAAAGGTAAAATAGCATCGACTTGTTAAGTGCTCCACCAAAAGTAGCAAACGGGCTTACATCTTTAAAAAATACAAGGGGCGAGAATGACAACGTCCCTAGTACCAGGAATGTCATTTTATTCAACAGGCAGTGTACGATATAACGTAGGCAAGTGTGATGTAAAATCCTTTATTTCTTTGATATTCCAATGGTCAACCCCACCAAATCAAATCATAGTAAACATGTATAAAGTGCGGAGGGAGGACTACTAGTAACACTTTTTGATATTTCCAGCATATTCTACTGGGTTAGAATAATGCTTCAGTTACCCAATTCTCAGGGAGTGGCTCTTCTCGTTGCTCACCCAGGATTACCGCAGTACTCGGTTGCGAAAGATTGAGATACTGTTGGGCAACCCGATGTACATCATCCTGGTTGACCTTGAGGTAGGCTTCCCGCCGTTCTTGACGCATAGCGTCGGTGATTCCTAAAGTAAACAAGGCCATTCCTTCTTCAAACACCGATAAAGGAGCATCGATGCTGGAAAACAAGGATAATTTCGCCTCGATCATTTGGGCATCGGTGAACTCATACCGTGCAGCCCATTCGGCAGCTTTGGCATACATTTCTACGGATTTCACCGGATTGGGGTCCCGGTAAGAATAAAAGGAAAACAATCCACTCTGGCTAGCAAATTGGGTCCCTCCGCCGTAGGCACCGTTACGTTCCCGAATCTCCCGGTGCAAAAAGTGGGTGGTCATGAGTTTAGCCAATACCTGTAAGGCAGGTCCGTCAGGGTGGGCAAACGGCACGGTACGTATGCACTTGGAACTGTAATTCGAGGCAAACGGCATGGGATAGTATTTGTGTACATAACTCGGGGTGAAATCCGAGACCATCGCGTCGTTCGTTTCCACTTCAGGCACCGCCACGGGGTAGGTCTCTAGGAAATGGGTCAACTGTTCTTCATTCGCTGGAACCGCTGCTTTGTCTGTAGTGAGTGCCACTCGGAGGGTGGACTTGCCCAGAACATGAGCCGCAATCCCCTTTAACTTCTCTGCCACCGTGGTCAGGTCTTGCTGAATGGCTAATTCATTCAAGAAGAGGAGTTGGTTCAACCCATCGTAGAGTTCGGTCAGTTGGGCCGATGGCAACAGGTGGGCGGCCGCCAAAGTACGGGCCACTTGATGTCCGCTATCCGCCACGCTGTTCCATAGACTCGATGCACTCCCTGTGATAAGGGTGCGCAACCTCTCTGTTTGGTAGAAATCGGTTTCCTGGAGAATTTCCTGAAGAATACGGTACATATGAGGTATGTTGGCGTCCAAACAGTGACTGTTCATCATAATCCCCTCGGTAAACCGCGTGGGGTCTTGTAGGTCCAGACTCATTTGGGGTGAAAAGGCTATTCCACCAGTATAGAGACGAATCTCCTGATCCAATTCGGCCATGGTATGACGAGTGGTACCACACGACGTTAGCGCCCCGCAAAAGAGCGGCAGATAAGGGCGGAGATCGTTGGGTAGCCCCGGAAAGGTGTTAATGGCCCGCAAGTAGGACAAACCGTTGGTCGCCGTAACATTCCACTGAGTGGGACAAGACGACACCGAACGGTGGTCCAGAGACACGGTGCGGGCCCGCGGGGGAATATCGGCGAGGCTCAAGGTGGGCAAACACGACAGGTCCTGGTGCTCCTCCTGGGCTGCCAATAATTCCTTACCACGGGTAAAGTACTGTGCAACTGTCTGCGGGGTGAGTTGATCCACTTTGGCTTGCAGTCGCTGGGCTTCAGCTTCCGATTGTTTTTGATAAAACTGGGAATCCGGTTCCATTGTGAAGATCAAGGACTGTGGATTATTCAAAAAGTATCGTTCCACCAACGATTCAAAGTGTCTACCTTCCGCCAATCGTTTTTTAAGCTGGGCTATCCGATGGTTCACCTCCATCAAATCGATGGGATTGCGTCCTTGGAACCAACCCCCTGATATACTTTGCATCAATTGTAAACCGAAATCAGCCGTTTTGTGTTTGTAACCCATCTCAAGAAGATGGATCAGGGCCTGAATATTCTTATCGGGGAACCCATCGCGGGCTACCTGCTCAAACACCCGGTGGATCTTGTCTTGGATAGCACTATGGTCAGCCGACTTGACCCCCTGTAACCCCACGGAAAAAGAAGTGGTGGTACAAAACGGATTGTACCCAGTATTGGGGGAGTAGTCCGCGCCAAGATTACTGTCGATCAGGGCCTGATACATGGGCGTGGAGGCACCTGACAGTAATAAACGCGAGAGAAACCCCATGGAAAACGACTGGTCCACGTCACGGGCATCGTTGGTCAAGAAACCAAGGGAAATTTTTGACTGCTTATCCTCGGGACAAGAATGGTCCAACGGACCGCACTCGGCTACCCGGTGGACTTTACGAGTCAGGGATGGGGTCTCCCAGGTGTGGTCAGTCGTGATATGACCTAGAGGGGCAATGACTCGGTCAATCCTTTCTAACTGGGGGGCCAAAGGGAAATTTCCATAGGAAAAAAATCGAGCATTGCTTGGATGGTAATGCCGGCGGTGGAAGCCCACTAGTTGTTCGTGGGTTAAGTCGGTAATATAAGCGGGATCCCCACCGCTTACATATTCATAGGAGGTTCCCGGGTACAAGGCCTGCTGGGCACGCGTGGCAAAAAGACTGGTGGCATCCGAAAAGGCGCCTTTCATTTCATTATACACCACCCCTTTAAACGTCCAAGGGGAACTGCTGTCGTGGGTGTCCTCCCGTTCAATGCGCCACCCTTCTTGTGCGAAATCAAGAGGGTGCAACAATGGGTGAAATACGGCGTCTAGGTAAACATTCTGAAGATTACTATAATCCACGGCATTCTGTGTGGCAAACGGATATTGGGTGTAGTCATGGGCAGTCCAGGCGTTCATAAAGGTGGACATGGAACGATTGAGCATCTTGAAAAACGGGTCCCGCACCGGATATTGGGTCGAACCGCACAGGGCCGTGTGCCCCAGAATATGGGATACCCCGGTATTATCTTTGGGCGTGGTATTAAACCCCACGCTAAACACATTATTGGGATCGTCACGGGCGACGTGCAGATACTGAGCTCCGGTGGCCTGGTGCTCCAAACGCACAGCCATCAGTGATATCTCGTTCACTCGACGAATCTCCTGTACTTGGAAACCGTGGATCACATTATCGGGGACAAATTGGTTAAGCAGGCCTTTGAAATCTACCTGACTCGTGGTTGTAGTTGCTAATGTTCGCCGATTTCCATAACGTGGTGGACCACGACTGGACATAAGTAGCGGTCGCGCCAGGCGAAGCATTGAATAGCGGGTATTACGTAGACGCAAAAACATGGCTGTAATGGGAATATGCCAACCCAGACGAGCGTCTCACAAGAATCTCGAACGGAGGAGGAAATCCAAAGGTAGAATGGAAACACGAACAAGAAAATTACAGAGAAAAAAAATAATAATTCAAGACACTGGAATGAAATTGCTTCAAGTTCATTAGTGAAGGCCAACCGTTCTTAATTCCTGGCGAGTTTTTTTTTTTTTTTGGGGGGGGAGGGGGAGGGAGGAAAGGAAAGGAAACGAGGGCAGTATTCCGTGAAAATGGCTGACAACCTGGAACTCTTTCTAATAAATCTTATACCATGTGCTGAGCGGCCACTTCGACCGTATAATGGGTTTACACCCGATAATTACTTGCTTCGCATTGTTTTTATTCGATAATATCATACAAGTTGATTTTTTTTCCTGCCAAGACCTTTATGAAAAATGTACAGCCTTGTTATTTCTGAACTTGACCCTGCAGGCTGGGTAGTGATGTATCAACTTCCAAGAGTGCATGCGATACGAAGTGACTCGTTATTTCCTACTTTCCAATGAGGTATATCCTATGAATCATTACCCCGGAATTTTGACTGTTGCCTATCTTCTCCAACCCTGAACAAAGTACGTAGCAGAGACAGCCTTTTTAGCCAATCCCCAGGCAGGCACTTGAAATTAAATTGGATGTTAATAAATATTTTCAGCCTGGATTCTAATTTTCTCCCTTTACACATACGAAAGTGCGACCATTAGATCTCACTCCCTCACTGACTATCTACAACTAAGTATTTTGTCGTGGCAGTGGATTTTGTTTTACAGGGCAGACTGTTTGGTGGTGGCCCAGTTAAATATAGTGGCGTTAATCATGATTTTCTATCAAGGCCTAAGTGAAACAGAAGAGCGGATACATAAAATACTACAATGTAAATGGCCTTTTGGGCGACGTTGTACCAATACTGCTTATTCGGCTGAACACTATCAATGGGACGTTTATTGCCTCTTCTCTCATTTATTTTGATGTACACTACCGACAATGGGACCCTCGAGATGCACCTTTCTTTAATATACTCTAGGAACGGGACAAGAGTGAAATGAGAACAGGGAAACAAGGGTATATGAAAAAAGGCAATGATAGCCCACAGAGATGTGACTTTGATGACTCTCATATTTTGGTTATTATTCTCATTCTGGGCCCAGCATAAACTGGACCTACTAAAATGGTTCACATTGTTAGTCAAGGGAATAATAAATTAAATCTACACCGCGAATTACTTTCAGGATCGCGTCACATTGGATAGGAGTAGGGTATTGGTATGACATCCACCACAAAGAGAAAAGCCGAATGGACGCAGCGTATACATCCTACGATTTTAACCATATGTGGCAGCCAGCAAGCGATTCACAAATGCATAGTAAAGGAAACCCTTGGGAGTGAATATCTAACAAAGCCACAAAGCAAATCCGGGTACCTTCCACAATGGTGCCAATCAAAAGTGATAAAGAACTGGGGAATCCAATGGTTGTGTGCCAGCGAATAAAAGCGGAGGGAATGGGACGGGGTGGGGGGTTTCCTCGTGGTAGTTAAGATCAGATGAAATACCCCGCACCATCGAATAATGGGATCGTCGCTAATAACGAATAGGCGCAGGGGACAGGCAGATAATGGAACCAATGCTTGCTCAGGCTACGCACCCGAACAATAAAGGATATTCATATGAAAGTGTACAGATAAAGAGTTTAGATGACATTTCTTACTTTAAAAAGCGTTTTTTAAGGGCCATCATCCATCACCGCTCGGCAGGGAAGCAACTCCAATAATTCCTGGACTTCAAGGACCGGATTATTCAGCAATATAAAATACAGGCCAAATTCGCTTCTTCCATTACCCACATTTATCTTGGCTTTTCATATCTATATCTATTTTTTTTACTAGCACTGAGAATAACTATTGACTGGTTATTACTAAAGTGTGTATATCACCAATTTCCGTGTATTTTTTTTTCTTGACAGAAATTACTAGCAAATCTCTAAAGAGAGACTATCCAATCGTGTATTTCCCTAGTGTCTCACTGGTTCCTTTATTTTAACTCGAGTTATTACGCACTGGTTGCGCTCCACTTTTACAGCTTAAATACCGATGCTCTCCAAGTCATCCAAAATGAAGGCCCTCGTAAATATTATCGCATTTGCCGTACTCGGCTTCCCTGCCCTGGCGCTCGCTGCACCTTTCACGTGTGACAGTACTGGTACTGGTACCGGTACCGGTACCTCCCCTTTCCCCTCCGTCAAGGCCACTTTGGTAATTGATACCACCAAGTCCAAGCTCGGCCCCAACATCGAAGGAGCCGCCACTGACAAGGCCGGTAATTTTTACACCGCCAACTTTGGCAATGACATGGACAAGAACACTGTTGCAATGTTGCACGCCAACGGTACCTTGTCATTGGCCTATAAGGACAATAACAGCAAGGCTTGGTTTAATTCCATCCGTACCATGAAATCGGGAAAAACCGACGGCGATTTTGTCATGTTCGTTGGTGACGTCACTGGCCACCGAGTGGTCAAGATCGAAGGGCTGGCCAGCGGTCATCCTAAAGCGAACGATTTTTGCAAGGATCCGAAAATGTTGCAGCCCAATGATATGGCCCTCTCGGCTGATGGCAACTTGTATCTTTCGGGTATGAACTATACCGCTACGAGTGTAGTGGGTAGCGGTGATCTGTGGTGGTGCAAAGCTGACGGGAAAGCGGTACAATTGGACACTTTGCACCGGACCAACGGAATCGAAGTGAGTCCTGACAATAAGTATCTGTATCTGTCTGAGGCAGTTAATTCCAACGGCACCGTCACCGAAAACCGTATTATGCGTTACGAAATTGATGCTAAAGCAGGAGTGAAGCGTGAAAACGGCGTGCCCAAGAAAACTGTATTTGTGGACTTTAAAAAACTCGACCAAACGCAAGCCACCGATATCGACGGTATACGTTGTGATAAAGGTGGAAATCTATTTGTGACTCGTAATGGCCTGGGTGAAATCGCCGTGTTCAGCCCGGATGGGTCTCTGAAATCCCGTATCACGGTACCTGGTATGAAGTCGGTGAAGAATCTGGAATTCAGTGGGGTTAACGGCAAAGTGCTCCACATCGTGGGTGTTTGTGACAAAGCCAAGGGAGAGGACGAAAAAACTCCTGCCAAGGGTTGCATTGCCACCTGGACCCATGAAGCGGAAGGTCTGGAGTGGTCTCGACTTTAGCCATTGGGATGATTTTTTCGAGCTGTGCCAATCTTGTGTTTCTGTTCCTATGTACAGCAATTTCAATCCAAACATTAATGTAATTTTTTATCAAGCCATATTAGGAACGATCCGGTTCTAATGAAATGAGACTTTTCTACATCAATATTAGTCTAAAAAAATAAATTACAAACTATGCGCTTAATATAATCTGTACAAGCCAAGTACGCTTCACTACATGGGTACTTTTTTTTCGTGGGAAGCAGCCAGCGTGGCTACCGAAGGTTTGCTACCTTTCGCCCCCTTTTTGGCTCGGACGGGAGTTTAGCTTTCCTGACTTGTTGTGGACGCTTACCAGTCTTGGCCAACGGCGGTTCTTCGTCACTGAAGTCAGATGGTGTGGAATAATCACTATCATAATGTAAAGGCACACGGGCTTGGAATGCGTCAGGAATTGGACTGTCATTGGTACTGTGGGTACCCGGTACCCCCGGGCTGCGGTGAACTGTGGACCCTAGTTCCGAGGTTCCAGTTTTCGTTGGCGACTGCTGTCCTTTCCAAGATTGGATAACGTAGCGCATTCGGGTACTCTTGTGGCCAAGGAACTTTTGCGGGAGCCAGGGTGTGCCGTAGCCCTTATCCAGACTAACTGTGGCCGCACCGCGTGGAAAGAAGTCCAAGAGTGTACTGTGGGAGGAGGAAGACGATGGGGTGGGACCTTCTGACTGTGTCGGGCGACGCTGATATATTTTTTGCAGAATAGGTACGATAAGTTGGTCCAGTTTTTCCTGAGGCCATGCTAACTTCGGCACCAGGTAGTCCCGCAACCCATCCAAGTCGGGGTAACCCCACTGGAACAAGGAGCTCTCTTTGCTCACGACGGGGTGCATGTATGCGTCCTGTACTTGACGGTCCGGAAAGGTCTCTGGTAGCTCTAGCTTGGGGGCTAGACGGGCCAGTCGTTGTTTGATGGCGGTAGGTTGGCGACTGGTTGAGTTACCAGGTAGGGTCACTAGTGGGTCTGCCACTTCCCGCCACCATTCTTTGAAATCCTGCAGACCTTTGTATCCAGGCCATTCGTGCACAATTTCCAAAGCAGTTACCAACCCTACTCCAATGATACCCTCCGTGTAGTCACTGCCCATCAGATAAGCCATTTGGATTAGGCGGTCGCGATCGATTGCCAGCTCTTTGCGAAGATCGAACCAGCGGTAATACTCTACGTGTTTATCTTGGTGGAACATATGGCGATAAACGCAATCCCCACCAAATAAAAATACGTCACTATCGTCAGTGACAATTCCGTCCACCAGTTGAAGTCGTACCAGTTCGGCGCATTCTGCTTCCGCTTCAGAAGGGGCCACAATAAAAGGGAGGCCGAAGAGGCGAAGGAGAGTCATCACGTCCTCCACGATTTCCTGATCGAGCCCGTTAGCGAAACGTTCCTGGTTAGCACGCGCCCGTTGGAGTTGAGTAAGTTCCGTGGACAGGGCCTGTTCAACCACAGAAGTGCCACGAAGATTTACCTGTGCCGCGAACTGGGGTGCTTGGGGGTCGTTGGGCTCCTCCGGTCTGGGGCACGTTTTCAAAGGGGACGGCATAGGGGTATAGTGGGCAACCTCAGGGGAAGTGGTTTGGGGGGCATCCGCTTCCTTTGAAGTAGGCATCAGTGGCTCACCCTCCGATGCCTGACCACATTCACGCCTTTGTTCGTGCCCTAAATTCTGGGAGCTAGCCACCGGCTGCAGTATTGACGATTGCACCAAAGAATACCAGTCGACTGTGTCGTCGTCCACATTGGACGAGGAAGAATAGGCACTGGGTGAGTCAAGCCTATCTTGGATCTCGGCCATAATTATCGCCGGTGTGTCTTCCACAGGTGAGGCAGGGGGACTACTGTGCCGTGAGGTGGTGTGATCAGCAACGTCAGTGCCTGGGATGATGTCATGATGCTCATTCGGCTTCGATAATCCGTGAGCTCGATCCATAAAGGCGCTGTGTGAGGTTAACAGGGCGGATGATTCCAAAGGGAAAGGTTTCGATTCGGTTGTGATGACAGCCTGGGGTTTTCTGATCTGGTCACTACCATGGCAGTCAATAGGAATCAATGACAATAGGTTAGCGTCATCTTCAGGGATGAACAGTTCCAAAGGTTCCTCATCGTCGTCATCATCAATGCTATCTTCTAAATCAACGGTAGGTGTTGTAACAGTGGTATCCATGTTAGGTTGAGATAGATTAGATACAGACATAGGGGGATTAGAAACCAAAGTCACATCTTCAAATTCATCGTCTTCATCGGTGTCCACTAGGACAGAATTGGGAGCCACGCCAGGAGAAGTACGTAGGACTAGGTCAGGGGATTTGGGTCGTTCGTCCTTTGTCAAGTCCACCACGCCCGTATCATCCCCCCGATGGGTTTGGGACGCTTTAGGGAGAAAATGGGAACTTTTAGTACACATAACCCAACCTCCCACGTTTTTGGTATTTTTTACTAGTACGTACTCCCGGTTACGTTCCGATGCAATCCGGGAAGGGGAGAACTTGGTCGTCCGGGCTTCCATACCGCTCACCTTGAGGTACTTTTGCATCAGATCGTTCCGGTTGACCAAATTTTTGATTTGTAATTGGGAAAACTCTTGTCCGGTGGGGGCCAACCGCGCCATCTCTTCCACCCTCTCCCAGGATGTCTGTCGACTCTTATTCTTGAGATCCAAAATAACCTCGTGCTGTAATTCTATCGGAAGGGACTGGAACACTTCGGAATCGATATCAACGATCTCATCCCGATGCTCTTGTACAAAGTTCTCAAGCTCCTGCTTTAATACCAGTCGAGGGTCGTTATGAGGCTGGTGAAGCAGGGCCCGACTGTCAAAAGTGGGACCAATGTCGTAGGGGTCATGGCGTTTTCGCTTGGACTGGGGTGAATTATCCCGTAGTGCCTGGGCAAGTTGACCATCATCCTCGGGACCGTTAGCCGAGGAGGTAGTGGTGGCTAGTGCCTGAAGTTTGAGCTGGGTCCGTACAATCTTTTCGGCGGTGCGTTTGGCATTGTCTTGTAACCGTTCCCTGTGTTGTTGCCGAAGTGCAATGGTCCGTCGTTTAATGTCAGGAGTGGTCCCGTCGAACACAAACACGGGCTTAATACCGTAAAACAACAACTTGCAAATGCGACGTAAAAACCCCAATAGGTGGGCGTAGCGCAGTGGGTCACCTTCCTTGTCCTGCAAGGCCTTGACAAACTGATGTATCCAAATGCTGGCATCCACAGCTAAACGTTTGCCCCGTAGACTCTCTAGATTAGCGGGGCGAGCGGCTGGCTCCAGTAATGGCCAAAGACCTTTAACACCCATGGTCAATTATTTTGGTAGTACAACTGACGCTTAACAAAAAAAAAGAAATACAAGAACTGTTTAATGAATAGTAAAAAAAAAAAAAAGTAGCATGGTGGTAGCAACAGGCCGCAGCACCCTTTATCAAGAAGAAATCTGCAACACGTGATATTCACCTTCACCTTTGTTTACTGGTTCATCAAGGCCTCTCTTTCTTTTCTGTTAACGGAGTTGTTAGCAGCACTCTTGACTTGTTCTGTTTTTTTCTTGTGCTACTTTTCTTGGACACGCTAGCCTTTGGTTTTTGGGTGATATACGACTTGCTATATCGACATATGTTGCGTACATTAGTGTAATATCCCTCATATGTATTGAATCTTGACGATAGTTATACACAACGACATCTCACGGCGAATCAACACCATTTCCTCCTCCCCCAGTTGTAACTAATCGCTACCACCACCCCTTTCCCCACCTCTTCCCACTCCATTCATGACCCAGGGAATGCAAATTGATACGTCGCCGGCAGACAAGCCCGATAAGGGCAAAGCGCCCGCAAATGCCAGCAAGGCCAATCACGAAAACCTACCCTGGTAAGCATATTCATAACTTGGTTCAAATCATGTCATTTGTAATATAGAATTTGAAGACCGAAAATAGTATCTGGCTTATCGTTCCTTCTTTTTATATATTCGATATACGAGGAGATATTCGGTATCATTAACTATTTTTTAACAACGGTTGGTTTGGTATTTATCGGATGACAGGGTAGAAAAATACCGGCCCGAGACCTTACAGGACCTCGTGTGCCAGGACCAGATTACATCCACCAGTAAGTATTCGTATACCCTTTATGTACTTGATGGCAACGGCTAGAGTTAACAGACAAACTCACATGCACATTACTTGCCTAACAAAATTAAGAAGGTGTTGTGCCTCGTAAGATAAAATGACTACTCCCAATGCTGACTAACTTGGGCGCTATCCTCCTCTTGCAAAATCTGCTTTATCAACTACCGCAATCCTAGTCAACAAGTTCATCAGTGAACACCGTCTACCCCACTTATTGTTTTACGGACCACCTGGTACGGGTAAGACGTCTACCATCCTGGCCTGCGCCAAGAAACTCTACGGTAAACATTACAAGACCATGACGCTGGAATTAAATGCGTCGGATGACCGCGGGATTGGCGTAGTTCGTGAACAAATCGTGAATTTCGCCAGTACGCGCGAGATCTTCAACCTGGGTTTTAAACTGGTGATCCTGGACGAGGCTGACGCCATGACCCAGGCTGCCCAAGCGGCCCTACGCCGTGTTATTGAAAAATACACCAAAAATGTGCGCTTTTGTATCATCTGTAACTATGCTAGCAAGATCATTCCCGCTATTCAATCACGTTGTACCCGGTTTCGATTCGCCCCGCTCGCGGATGAACACGTCCGCAAGCGGCTGCAATACGTGGCCGATATGGAGCACGTGCAACTGACCCCCGCCGGTGCCGACGCTATCCTTCATCTGTCCAAGGGGGACATGCGACGGGTGCTCAATATATTGCAGGCCTGTCATTCGGCGTTTCCGACGGTAGACGACGCTGCGGTTTACATCTGTACCGGAAGTCCCTATCCGGAAGACATTCGTAACATTTTTGAATCGATGCTTAATGATGAGTTTACCACTACGTATACTCTTCTCACCCAGCTGAAACTCGAAAAGGGACTGGCCTTGCATGACGTGATTAGTGAAATTTACACCTGCGTGGACGAATATAATTTCCCCGCCCCAGTTGGTATTTACCTATTGGACAAAATTGCCCAAGTGGAGTACAACCTAAATACCGGGGCA
Organism: Dispira simplex; assembly: GCA_027478255.1. Lineage (NCBI taxonomy): Eukaryota > Fungi > Kickxellomycota > Dimargaritomycetes > Dimargaritales > Dimargaritaceae > Dispira > Dispira simplex. Next base: position 20,457 of record JAOPJG010000089.1, on the reverse strand, counting down.
ACGGAGAAACTGCAAGTGTCAGCTTTGATCGGCCATTTCAAATATGCCATGGAACTGGCTACTCAGACAAAGTAAACATTGAAGACCCTGTTTCTCTATGGTGGTGATACTGTGTTGGGTCAAATATACGTGAAGATGAGCCCATTCCAGTGGCTATCGTAGCCTTTTGTAGTGGGATATCCAAGCCACTGTACTGATATCCATAAACAAGGTATACTTACCAAAAAAAAAGATGAGATTATGATGATTTCCAACGCTTATTTCCACTTTTTTTTTCTATTTGGCATTTATGCCGATATGGATCTGTATAGTGCTATACTCATATATTTCATTTTTTTTTCCTGGTTTGGTATCACAAAGTCTCAAGAAATGGATTTACATTTTTATTTTTATTTTCCGCTTTCATACCCTTCTTGGCAAAGGATGGTGCCTATATAAACAACACAATACTTTTTTTTACGAGGATAAACATTAGTGCACAACTTCCTTAATACTACTTTCAATAATCGTACACTTTCAACCTGCGCCCAGTATAGCTTACATTTCCCGTCATCAAAGTGCGGCGCATGAAGAAAAAGATAGATGAGGGAGTCCAAATTCCATTAGCGCTATAAACACTAGCCGTTATAATAAATCTAGGTGGGAGTGAATTAATGGTGACAAACCTAGCGAGTCCGGTTTTCGTTGCCTGGTGTATACCCATCGTTTCCAAAGCATAATATGCCGAAACATACCGCAAAATCGTCACACATCTCTAGTCGATATAGATATATATGGGGGAGGATCGATTATTTCTTTTTTTTTTGGCTCACATCATAATTGTGACTCTCAGTTCTATCATCATGAAAAACATGACAGTCACAGTTGAAGATAACCTCCGAACGGATACTTCCCTCGGAATCCCCTCGCCTGACATCAAACACACAAAATAAAACGAAGCTACTAATGGATAACTAGTCAGTAGGTTCGGTAGGTGCCGGAGAAGGGCTAGCGTTGGACCTGGGGTCAAACGTTGTGTGAGAACCCATGCTCCAATTCGTGAGGGTACCATAGTATGGATACTCCCTCAAATCCGGTTGACCAGCAACGGGCTCGTCCGCTGAATCCAAAAACGTACCGGTGGGTACCAGTCCTGATCCCAATATGGCCGCCTCGGGGGTTTGATTCGTCACAATGTGGGAGTGGGTAGAAGGCAAAATACTACCGGATGGAGCGGAATTCAATCCGATTATGGAGCCAGTGGGAGGTGACATCACCATCACTTCCTGCATGGGTGAGGGGGTCAGAATGGAGTGACCTAGTGTTTGGTTGGCAGTAACGTTACCCACAGTCGGGGAAGGGGCGAGCGATGTACCTGATGAGGAGTGGGGATAAACCGGAGAACCAGAAACGGGAGTAAGGTTACGGGACATAGTTACACTAGAGTGTGTCTGCATAGGAACCAGGTGAGTATGGGGGTACAGGCCCAAGGGGCTAGGGGAAGGGCGACCAGTGTGAAATTGGGGCGGTAACGGGCTATTTGGGTTGGACGCCGGTATCCATTGCCACGCCATTCTAGGGTTTAAACCTTGGTGTACCCGGAGACGAGTCTGAGAAGGCTCTGCGGACCAACGACGCTGTAGTAAGTGGGCATGTGGAAAAGAAGGATTGGGCGCTTTATTGAACTCCATGGCGGCGGGAAGTCTCAACTCATCTTGACCAGCAGAATCTTGAGTCGATGCCTTTTCATATCCGTCCCCCGAGGTAGTGGATCCCGTCATTCCTGGTGTATTCTGGCCTGATGTGGCACTGTCGCTACAAACAGGGGGCACTACCATTCCTGGACTAGATACTGCACTACCCATGGCCATTGGCGTTCGGGGTATCCATGCAGGGAAAGAGGCGAATCCCGATAGGTTGGACATCAATAAGAAACCGGGCCGTCCTCCGTCGAAATACTGGGGTGAAGCGGGATAGAGACCGGCATGGGCCATTTGGGTTACGGCGGGCGACAACGGTGGGTGAATTTGAGCATGCGGGCGTACCATGTGAGGAGGTGCCAGCTGTAGGGGGCGAAATGTTTGGCTAATCTCCTGCCGAATCTGGTCAGCACCTTGCGCAGTGTCACGCGAAGAGGCACGCCGACTGTAGGGCGTGACAGGGGTACCATTTTGGTGGCGTGAACGCACATGGCGGCGCAAGTTACTGAGAACGGAGAATCGCTGCTCGCAACCTGGCCAAGCACAAGGAAAGGGTCGATCACCTGTATGGCTATTCATATGAACGCTTAATGAACTGGGACGATCAAATTTCTTTTTGCACTCACTACATTCGTAAATCTTGGGGCGGCGATTTTCGCTAGTGGAGGACATGGTATTACTCGGTCTGAGCTGCGTTGAATTCGATTCCGTTGAGTCGGCACCACTCGAAATACCGGTAGTACCTGTGTCGCCCATGGGTGATACACCGCCATCTAGGGCATCATTGGGAGCTTCTTTCATGGGGTTTCAGATGTGCAAAGGGAAGAGATAACCTAGGCCAAGGATAAAAAGAACAGTGGGAATAGGATTATGGAGCACTAAAAATAGCTCTGTAAAGACTTGGTGATAGATAAAGATAAGACACGAGATGGCAGACGGTTAGCCACGAAGTAAATGGGAGGTGAGAAAGCGCAGTGATATGTGGAAAGTCGTACCTTTTCTCCGAGAGTAAAACACAGTGATACTTTGAAAATACTCTATAATAATTGCGAATGGTATTAATAAAACAATGATTATGTGTTGGAATTGGATGAAATAAGAGGCGTGATGTGGTTAAACATATAAAAGGGAAAATATGGCTGGAAAAAAAATCACAACAGGGGGGGGTTAGATGTGCACCTTTTAAATACTAACCCACTTATCCTACAATTGATTGGTTGGGTAAAAGGGTAGGGTCAATGAATTCACACTTTGTAAAGAAAAGACGCAGGCAAGAGGGAGAAACAGAAAAAACACTTGTTCGATAAACAATTAAAAAGCACGAAATAGGAAGGAAAATGACGGTAAATGGAAACTCAATGATGTCAATAAAATAGCAATATTCGGGTTACCAACATTGGTTACAAAGGTAACGATAAAGGAGAAACAATCTAGCCAAGTATGACACAATACTGGCGAATTCCTTTACCAGGTTAGTGTGGGCAACACAGTGACGTCAGGGATAACAAATTCTTGGTGTCGAGGCTCACTTGGGCGGAAATGGTAGTAGCGGGATAATACACACAGCGACACAAGAAACCAACGTGATTCGCAAGATATAGATGGGTGATGGGTCAAGCATGACGAAAAAAGAAACACTGACCGGCTGTAAGAAGGAGCTCAGAATGTTCTCTGTCGTTTTAAAAGAAGAGAGCATGGAGGTAAAGTAAGTGACATTTGCATATTACAAGGTTACTGCAGCAATGGTCTCTGTGCAGTGGTCCTGTCAACCAAGTAAAAAAAGCAATGCAGGTTGCATCAACGTACAGAGACCGACAAGGTACCTGGTGCCTTGGGAGTGTTCAACGTATAAGACGGTCCCAAAACAACAGATGTGGAAAGGGAAAGTATTTAACAGTAGTATTTAACACCCGCTGCCTGAATTCATGGAATACCCCACCCGAAGCAGTAGCAATGAAAGATAAAACCCGGAGAAAGAGTTGGAAAATCCGCGATTGAAAAAGGCCAGGGAAAAACTCCGAGCCCCCCAAAAAAAAGTAAGGTTTACCTCGTCCGCAGTAGGTCAAGACGGCAGTGGTAAATAAAAAAAATACCCTGCTTAAAGGGAATATAATAACGACAGCTAATAGCAGCAGATTTGTAACAGTATCAAACGGAAAATAGGTAGTAAAAGAGTGGATGTAGGCAAGATATCACAAAAGTTATAAACATCTCGAACGTTTTATAAAACCCACGAAAATGATATTAAAACTAGACCGAGGGGACTATGACCATCTATACCCAGGGGGAGGGGTTGGGTTTACCTGCAGCAGTTACGTTTCTTAACCTCGATTTAATAAAACGGGGCTGTCACAGCGATGGTAGTGTTGGTGAAAAAGTACTGAACGAAAACTCACTCCACAAAAAATAAGGGGTTTGCCGCACCGTAAAAAAAATAAGCATACCATTGCCCAGAGAAAACCCCGATAATGTGATATACTGCTTGAAAAAAAGACTTTTGGGTTACTCGACTTTGGGATGAGTAACACGCCTTTGAAAAGTATAACCCGATATTGGAAAAGTTTTACCCAGAACCCCTGTGACGGACAGGCCGATGGATAACGGGCGGGCAACTATGTACACCACGCCACCACGTTCACACTTGGAGATGATAAAATCCGCCGTTTAGTCTCACCGTGTAGTTAAAGGATAAAACGATAATACGAGTAATATAAAGTAGGTAAGCCACAAAATCCTGCTATCAACGAAATATACATCGAGCCACAGTAGCAGGATATAGGTGAAAAGGGAACAAAATTAATAAAAGATAATAAATAGAACGCTTCACGGGGAAGATTTTTTTGGGAAAAAGGTAAAAGGAAAAGTGTTACGGGATCGGGGGAGTCTCACAGGATTATATAGAACGAACGGAAAAAAGGGAGACTAAAAAAAAACAAAGCCGGACAGGTGCTGGATTTTTTCAACCGACTTGGTACTGCTCTAGACTGCATCATCTGAGGTATTGGCAGTTAGTTTGAGGAAAACAAAAAAGTAGCAATCAGGCGGTCGTTAGAAGGCGCCAACTGAGTGTGGATCAAAGCTCTAGAGAGGCTGTTGAAAGTCGAGGGCTAGAAGACATTTCCCCTCATTCTCCCTCCTTCTCTCTCTCTCACCCCACCCTTTGCTATGAATAGATTCTCGTATTGGGAATCCCCTGCCTTCCATCCACCTTCTCTGACCAGGGTGGTTCGGTGGGCTAGCAAAAGGAGCTCGATCCGGATTCTCTGCCAAAGTTTGTCTATTGACAGCTTCTTGAGTCATTTCTTTCTTTCCTTCTTTCAGTGTTTGTCAAGTCCCTGACATCGGAAATTAGTCGTATTGCTCCTATCGCATGTCCAGCTTGTAGTACCCTACTTTCTAATCCACTCCACTATACGTTGGATGGTGAGGTTCGAGCCCTATGCGAGCTGCACTCGGCTCCCCTGGTTTTGGGGTGTTGATGCAGAGAGTACCGTCGAAAACGCTACACGTCGGATTTCTTCCTTTATTTTAAATTATGTTCTTTTCGACTGTACCGGTTTGGTATTGCCTTGGGTTAACATATCTGACTTTTACTACTGGAAATTTCGCATGTCTCCATAAATGACCCAAAAGATAAATAAGAAGCTTGCTCTGCCCTATTTCTAATACTTTTAACAACCATTTTACCACTTTACGATGTAAATCAGTATATTCAGCGCAAGGAATTCATGGTTGCTTTCGCCCCTCGTCAATGTCTTAAATGTTTCCACCCTCAAGTCCCCCCCCCTCCTCTCTCTGTCTTTGGTCATTACAATACTGTCTGTGTAAATACATTAATTAATGCACCCCCCCCCCATTTTTTTGCAAGGCGCTTTCATGCAACGCAAGGGAAAAAATGGCCGACCAAGGGCACAAAAAAGGAAACTATACCAAAGTAGGTTGTAAGATATGCCAAGCACTTGCTACAGCATTGACGGCCGCCTCACTACCAACAAAGTAATAGAAAGATGCGCACACGTAGTTGATTGGACCATCTAGGTTTTTCGGTGAGGCACGATGCTTTGTTCCTTATTCTAATCACCAGTCGCTATTTCACGACCAAATCGTCCTGAATATATAGGTGATGAAACCGAGTATCATTTGTGGCAACGCTACTCTATCTACCGAATACACCCAAAGAATACAATGGCCCATATCCTAATAGGGGCATCTCGGAAAAAAACAGTACCATGATGATTCAAAATCGTCTGGAATTTTGTAAGATGGAAAAAATAAAATAAAAGATTGCCCGTTGGAAAAGTAGATTTCATCAATGTTATGAAGAAGGCCACTATGTGTTTACGAAAAAGGACCACCCTGACAACGCCGGGGCTAAGGACAAATGAATGATCGTCGTCAGACAAGCTCGCCCACCTCACTAACGGATGAACCATTTAAGATTGATTAATTCCACTGCTGTTCCTCCAAACATCTTATAGAAAACTGTAAAAAATTTCATTCTAAAATAAAAACGTAGCGGATAGAGAAAACTCAAGTGACCTTTACCCACACATAAAGTGTTATACAGATCAGGTGAGCAATAAATATGAAAAATAATCACATCCAATGCAGTGTAAGACCGATACCATGGTGATATTTTTGGGGCACTGGGAAAAAGTACTAACGACTGTAAACCGTTGTCATGATTTGACCTAGTCTTGAGTGTCCGATGGGTTTGATACCCGATATTAGATGTGCATCTTGGAAAACTACAACAGTGTGTAATTATTATGTTATAAAAATGAAGATGGTCCACTTCATATTATTGGCCGAATCTGTGACATCCACACTGATTAACTCGGGGCATCTGTGAGTTTGGGGAGTAGGAAGGTGAAACCAACTGAAAGAAAAAAAAAGAATAATAAAGGCGGCCAAGCATCATTAGGGAAAATAGAGTGGAGTGAGAGGTGGGCAGCTAGTTTGCCCGCGTGAAACCCACCAAGAGAGTAATTCCGGTTCCTAATCCACAGATATGCAAGTAGGGAGGTGGGAAACTAGTGCAGCATCATGACATGCCTGAAAGTAAACTTGGCGGGTGAGAAAACCAAAAATTCAGTATTTCCGAAAAAGGCATTATGTTCAACCTCCATCCGTTTCTACTGGCCTGAGAACAGGCATGGTGTGGGTCAGAGGACAAGCCCACTCTGTGGCTGATAAATAAAGTGCACAGCAGACGACGCAAGGCCGCATGCTTTTACCATTTTCGTTAAAACGTCTAAAGTTGAACAATGCTTGTCCAAGGATATGTAACGGTTTTCGGAGAGGATCGACATGCCCTAGATTTTTACACTAGCTTCATTGGCTATGAATGTTTCTAGAAGTAACCATCGTTTCATATTGACTGGATACAATGGCATTTCAAACACATTACGGCTGGCCTAAATATTAAAATATGACCTGATATTTTATACATTGGGATGTGCTGTGCATCATCACCACTGACGTTATTCTTTTTTACCAGCCACACGAGTGAGTAGGTTGATGAGTGACACTGTTTCCTCCATCTTATTTAATTATATCGCCATTTTATGGGATGGTATTTTTGTTAAGAAAAAGTATACTGTATTCAAGTTGTCAGCAACGTCATTCCCAACCATATAAATTTTTGTGTATTTGGCAAACTAGTGGGTTAACAAGAACCAGGTTGAAATTATATTTAATGCGGTACGAAAATGTGTTTTTTTAAAAAATGAATCGAGTGTGCATATCTTGTTTCGATTCGATCTGCGCCACGAGTCACCGTTGTGAACATTAGACACCCGTCTCTCAAAAGTGAAGAAAATTTCAGCACTGACCCACATTCACCCGCGTCGTTCTTGGGGGTGACATGAACTCGTAAATCCGTAAAGTGGAGTTTTCACCATCGCATTGTCCAACCTAACGAATACAAGATAAAAATTGCTACAAATGAATAAGTTTAATTTGTAAGCCATTACGCGGTGCCTTGGGTAATCGCACCCATTAACGCAATAAATAAAATATGAAAACAGCAATAATAAAAAGTTCATGAGCGTCCGATATTCACTAATGAGGCAGTTGTCACTACAATGGATATGCCAAGTAAAGAAAAATGTAAACATAAACCTTCCCCCCCAAAAAAACTATAGGGCAGTCAAAAAAAAATCAGAATACGAAGAAAATATTTCAATGCACCAGTGTAAAAGTGCCAAAAAGGCGGTGATGGAAATAGGTCAAAAGATGCACCTTTTCCCAAAGAAAAACCAGCATTATCCTAGAGATTTGCGAGGTAGGGCATCTGCTTCCTGTAGCGCGTTTTCCAGGTCCTCCAACAAATCCTGGGGATCTTCAATACCAACACATAGTCGAATCAAGTCCTCAGGAAGTGCCCGTTCCTGTCGCACGTGGGCCGGGATACTAGCGTGTGACATTTGGCAGGGCATGCTAATCAGAGAATTAACACACCCAAAACTCACGCTGATGCCCCATAGTTTTGTTGCTTCAACGATTCGTTCGCTTACCTCGATACTACCCGTTTCAAAACTGAGCACTGCGCCGGGGCCACTCGAAAGGCGTTTATGTAACTCGTATTGAGGGTGGGCGGGGTTTCCCGGGTAATGCACGCGAAAACCTTGGTCGATAAGAAACTTGGCAATCCGCTGCGCATTGTCCTGCTGCTTTTCCATACGTACTGCCAGGGTTTTCACCCCACGTAGTAACAACCAAGAGTCAAAGGGACTCAGACCGCAGCCCGTGGCATTGATTACAAAGTAAAGCTGTTCCGCAATGGCCTGGGTTTTGGCACCAATAACGCCCGCCATCAGATCGTGGTGCCCACTAAGGTACTTGGTGCCAGAATGGTACACAATGTCGGCACCCAACATCAAAGGTTTTTGAAGATAAGGTGACATCATGGTATTGTCCACCACCACCAGGGCACCCGGACATTGCTGATGAACCAGATCGGCGATAGCAGAGATATCGGCAATTTTGATCAGTGGGTTGGTGGGGGTTTCCAACAGGACAAGTCGGGTCTTTTCCGGTTTGAGGGCTTCCATCACTGCCAGTGGTTCCGTAGTATCTACATGTCGAGTCATCACGCCGTTATACTGCGATAGATAGCCCAACAATCGATTGGTTCCACCGTACAGATCGTCACCAGCAATAATTTCCTCACCGGCCTTCACCAGACGTAATATAACGTCCAGGGCGCTCATACCAGAACTCACCACGAAAGCGCGTTGCGCGCGCATAATCTTGGCCAGGTGGGATTCCACATGGGAGCGTGTAGGGTTACCCGAGCGAGAGTAGTCGTACTCCCCACTTCCGTGAGCACCGGCTTGTTTGAAAGTAGCCGACTGGTATATAGGCACTGAAGCAGCATTATAGGGGTCACGTACCGTCGAACCGGGTCCACCGGTGGGATCGGTGGAAGCCTCAATATGAACTAGCTCGGTGGCTGGACGGTAATGCTTAGGCTTAGCTGTGGTGACAGCGGGGGCGTCGAGGGTAGCAACGTTCGTCATGCTGAGTAACACAATACCAGCTTGGTTTGCAAAATGGACTATGAAGAAATGTATCAAGTATCCAGTCGAGGTATGCCAAAGGGAAACTATTAAGGTAAATCGCGTGAGCAAGGGTTATGCAAATGCCTGAAGAGTAAAAGAAAAACCTATGGATAATAAGTACTAAACCAGCCACGTAAAGGGCTTGGCGAAGAATTTAGCCAACGCAGAAGGTGATGAATAATAAGGCAGTCTAATGGCAAAAGTACTAGGTATCACTCGTAGTTACACAATGGTAATGACCACACCCACAGCTCAAATACAAGAAACCAGAAAAAAAATCCGCTTAAAAACTGACTCATCAAGGTTGGCTTGCATGGACTGCTAAAACGAAGGCCCAGTTCAGTCCTCGCGCTCTTCACTAATATATGACCAATCAGCGTTTTACTGAATGGCATAATTTTTGGTGCATCAGATTTTACACCAAAGCAAGCACAACAGAACAGTAAAGAAAGTATTGACGTGGAATAAACTGATAAAGGTGTGTAAACTATGACTAACCTTTTATAGGAACAACGACGAAGCCAGGAAGGTCTACCACTGATTGCGATACCCAAGCAATGTTGATATCCCAACTCACACTTACGTTAAAATGACCTTTTTTTAATTTCGGATGTAATTTCCTTTTGCCACACGCAGACGTCGACGTTTCTTTAGATCTAAGTGTGTACATTACAAATTCGAGCTCGGTCAGACTTATAGAACGTACTTATCGTCTCTGATCTCTTGGGCGGGGGTGTTTTCGGTGGGGAAAGACAGATATGTTATATAGTCGTAAAATCGGATATGGTACGCGAAGAGCCGTGTGGCAGTATACGTAGGGTCCTGCCGGTTTCATATTACCTCGTAAGATGTGATGTCGTCCCTCCGTTTAGTGTACATGGCCAGAACCACATTATATCTTGTGATGAACGGTGTTAACGTTGGTGAGACTGAGTATGAACCTTTTTCAAGACGACCTAATCACCTGTGTTTGATATCTCCATCACGTGTACGTTGACTGTATCTGTTTTTATCGTATCATCTACCTTTCAGATTTTTCTGCGGCAAAATGTTCACAGGTGCACCGGTGGGGTTTTCCTTAGCTTGCTTAACTGTTCAGTGAAGGATTTGGATAATGGAGTGGTACTGGATTCTATCCACGCCCGAATCGCTGGCCTGTAGGGCACGTCCCGGAAGCCCCTTGAAAAAATTGGGATCGAAAGCGGTAGTAAACATGAAAGGGTTTATATCACCCGATGGTAGCACGCGTGGTCCAAATTGCACTGCAATTGGTTGACTTATGCGCTTTTCGACAAGCGTATATTCCTTTATATCCATGTCACCTTGAAATTTATCATCAACAGCCGCTGGTTTAATACCAGTGTGTTACAACGTCGAAAAATTGGTCTAGACAGGCCGGACCCTTGAGGTGGTGCATTTTGAGGAGGTCCTTCAACTACAGGGGGAGGGGTACCATTATCGGATGGTGACCAGGCTGGACAACATACCACTGTTGAAGTCAACCACAGTAGGCTAATCTGGAGATACCATTGTAGTCCACAGATGAAAACTAGAAAATAAAGATAGAAGGGCGAGGATAACCCAATTGGAAAGTCGAGGTGCAAAGTGGCTAGTACCCAGGGTTACTATTTATACTATTATACTAAACAGCAAGAGGGAGAGGCGAGAGAGGACGCTTTAAGGGTGAAGCAAAGACGAGGAAAATATGGGGTAATTTTTTTTCAAGTCCATAGCGAATATTACGTTGGTTAAGAGCGTAATACTAGCGTAACCCACCCGATTATGTTGAGTACAGAACATTACTTTTTTTTTATCACTCGAAAAAACAAAATCTCACAGATATCGTAAAAAGAAGGGCGCTTTCAGTGTAGATGAACCGAATGAAATAGGTTACTGCCATGCGAAAGTGGAAGTTACAGACAAATGGGACCGTGTCAGTTGGATAAACGCCATCTTCGATTACATAATAAAATGGGTAGTGCTGACTTGCCGGAAAATTCATAATAGCTCAACCTAAATGCCAGTGTCAAAGCTGAGAGAAAAGGAGGTCGAGTCCTTCATTTTCTTGGTAGGTAAGTTCTCCAAGCAGAGCCCCGAATTGATAACATCTTTCTCGTCCTCTCTTTTTTTTTGCTGAGTGTCTGGAAGCGTGTCTGGGATATCCTCTCACACGGCACATATTAATTTCAGTGAACTCTTTAACTACAAACCTTGAAGACTAATCCCCCAGCATATCCAACTTTCCGTTTTATTAAAACTATTGATATGTATGGCATAAGTGTGTTCACAGTAAAAATGGTACTAGTGCAGCCGTACGGGCCTTGTAGTCTATATAATCCTCTCCGAAAAACCGCACGAGGTGTTCCTCCTCATAAGAAATACGATTGTAGAAAAATTTGGACAGTACGAGGACATAACCAATCCAGCTGATAGGGTTGGCCAAGTAGATTTGTAAACCAGTGGCCCATAAGAAAAACCCCAGATAGGAAGGGTGACGCACAAGGTGGTAAATGCCATGGGTAACTAGAACGTGATCGGACATTTTATGCTCGGCGATATAGTGGTTGAAACTACGGCTGGCAGTAACCATGGCTAAACTGCGGCACATCTGACCTAGTATCATACACCCAATGCCCACGTACCATGTTAATCTTCCCAGTTTGAGCCAGGGTGCATAGTGCGCCTCCACAAGGAATTCCATTAGGGCTACCCCAAGTGCCCATAAAAACCGACCTTCTGGGTCGGGAGAAAACATAAATGAGTCGTAACCAGCGCTAGTGGGGTTATAGAGGACAGTCACAATGTATTCTAAAAAATGGTAACACGATAACGCTAATAGTGCGAACCCCAGATTGGCCACGGCGTCGATAAAGGAGGGTGGCGACGACGACCATCCCGTAGCTCCCCCCCGTGCACTGTTTAAGCAGACCCAACCGAACCATACTGCCCCCACACCAGCTCCTACTCCCAGGAAAAAGCTGGTCAGGGTGACGTTCTGAGGGGAATGGGCGCCATCTCCCAAGGGCACTACGGGTTTGTACCAATGTCGACCGGACGGGGGCCTGGTAGATTCAGCGGTTCCTTTTGGGGAATCTGATTGTGAAGAACTTTCCGTTCGTTTACGATTCATGAGACTGGAGTTCTCTCGTAAAAATTGCATGTTACCTTGCCACCGTTCCTCGGTGTGTACGTCGTTGGGAGTCCACATTGTCGAATGCGATGAGAATGGGATAGTCGAAAAGGTGAGAAGGAAAAAAAAATCATAATCGCCGCCAGCGCAAGTATAGAAAACAACGAAAAACTAACCCGGGGGGTCTCACTTATGTTTAACACCGAACGAGAATCACTTTTCCAATCTACACAGGGGTTCAGCATGCGCAGTTCCAGTTCTTAGTGATGCATGTGTTTCGGCACTGCTGGGTACTGCTTACCGACCCAAGCGTATTTTCTTTTCACCGTTGTTCTCTTTTGCTATCTAGCATCATCTTCCGCCTGTGTGTGGGGAATTAAAATTAGGACTCTTTCTCACCCTTTTATTTATTTTTGTCTCTACACTTGCGTGTTTAGGAACTCCGACATAGCCACTGTTTTCCTGGGTGTTTTTCTTTAAATCTCGTCCAAATACACTATACACGGGCGGCGTTTGGGGCTCTTTTTTTTCCGCACCACGAAAGAATAGAAATACCACTACCCACCGGACCTCATGCGAGGTGTCCATTTTTTTTTCTCGCACGTGTGTTTGTTTACTCTGTGGGCTAATTTCGCGTACTTGTCATGCCCCAATACAACTCTGGTAGACATACATCGTCGTCACCCACCTCAGTGCGTCGACGTCGGCAAACAGCCAACAATGGCGACACCCAGAAACCCCCCACGGAACGACGAACCATAGACACATCGGAAGGGTCAGCAAAGGCCTCCCCCAGAAACCCCGACGCCATTTACTTACCCAGTTTCACGGTGGCTTTCCGACTGTTGGCCTGTGTGCGCATAATGGCTGGTGCTCTCCTGTCCTTGTCGAGCACTCGGGAAACGCTAACCGCTTGGGAACCGCTTCATTACTTGCAATTTGGCTACGGGATCCAATCTGCAACGGGCTCATTCACTGACCAACCAGCGTCCCTCTGGATAGTTACCGCCCTCCAGGCCCTGTTGGCACGAGTGGTGTTTCTACTTTCCCTGAGTCAGCACAAGCCCCAACTGTACTTTGTCATGCAGCTATTATTGGGGGTGTTGAGTGCCGCATGTGAGGCACGGTTTTATCGCGCAGTGGCGGAACATGTACACCCGCGTATCGGGCGTTATACCTTAGTAGCCATGTTGGGTAGCGCTGGACTAGCCCGGGCTGCGATTTCTTTGGAACCTAATCGTTTGGCCATGTGTCTGTTGATGGTTGCCTCGCCCTATTTATTTCGCAAGCCTTCGATGCGGTCAGGTAAACGAGTGTACTATGGTTTGTTTTGGGTGAGTCTAGCCACCATGCTGGGATGGTCGGTAGCCTCGGTGGTAGCCCTACCGCTGATCGTGGAAGAACTCTGTTGCCAGGGTACCATGTATTCGGTATCTGTCGGTTCCGAGGAGCCTGCTGGCGTTAAACGGTGGCGACTTACCCGTTGCATTCGCATAGGGGTCGCCCTGGGTTTTGTCGCCGCTGCCGCCTTCCTGATTTTGGTATGGGGTAGATGGCTATTACAAAAATGGGAGTGGTCGATCCTCTGGCCTACCCTTGACTTTACTGCGATGGATAAGGAGTCAGGCTCACCCTATTATAATCCCACTCTTCATTACACATTGCTTTCCCGATGGTCCCTGTGGTGTAATTACGGATGGCAAGATATGAACATTCTGTACCCGTTGGCTTGGCTGAGTTTGCCTTGTGTGGCCGTTATCAGTTGGTTACGCCGGTGTGGCATCTTCCGTCCATCTGATTATACCACAGAATATCCAGTCCTTCTATTCAAAACGGTGTATTTTTACGTTATTTTTGGAGCCTTGCTCTACCAGACTGACCCTCGGCGCTCATATGGTTACCTCGTACAACCTTTCCTCTGTTTAGCAGCGGCGATATCCCTGTACACCCTCGGTATCGTCACGAGCGTCCTTCATTCCCGTGGTCACGTCCTGGCCCAAGTCCTGATATATGGTCGGTACCTCTGCTTGGGGCTTTACATACTGCTGGGTATCAGCCACGTTGTTGGTCAATGCTACTTTTTCCATGGCCCACTGACTCTCTTTCAAGGATTCGCCCACCGGGTAGTGCAACCATCCCATAATACCACACTGGGACTTGCCCTTTCTTCCCCACTGACACACCCTCTGTTGTGTTTATACCCTTCAACCTATCTTTTTGCCAGTCACTATTTCGTACCGGAACCATACCGAGTGCGATTTATCGACTCTACCAGGGACACCCCGACAAGTGGTGTTTCGAAATCATATTCCTACTATCCATCTTCACCAACGGTCACAAATGCTACCAAAGAGGTACCGTTTGTTACTTGGCCGGCGTTAATCGCCCGGGCTTCACAACACGCCGTTGGCACTGACCAAATTTATTCCAGTCCCGATGAGCACAGTTTGCAGATTTCATCGGCTCGTGGTACTACTTTTAAACCCTGTCACTATCTGTTGGCACTCCAAAAGGAGGCTAAAAACGTGGATGATTCCAATATGGCAACTTACTTGCCTCAGGCACCATGGGCTCAATCTGAGCTGACATGGAAACCACTGGGCTGCCACTCGTATTTGGATACTCAACGTACCTGGTGGCCTCTACAGCAACTGTACCTTCCCGCGTGGTTACGTAGGGGTCTCCAACGTACCATTGGCCTGTGGTTAGGCAACGCTTTCCCTTGGGACATGACTCTGTACTGGGATGACGTGTGTTTGTTCGCTCGCCAATAGTAGGGTTGAAGTGGCCATCGATTTTTATTTGGATGGACTTTGTGTTTGTAACATTGGCTCAAGGTTTAAAGTTTACAGGTTCTGTACTTAATAGGAAAAGAAGTATTGTTTTTTAAGGCCTTGTTAATAAAAGAGTAATTTTGGAACTTTAATGGAATTTGCCGTTACCTAATTCCAAAACGCTTGTTTTACCCCGTAGACGAAATTCACCTGGGGAGCAAACGGTTCGGACTCAACGAACGACTCACACGTCGGGCACTGCACTAACCTACCCATGTACTATAACTAGGGCAAGTCAAATACAATGCCTCAATCGTGGTCTGCCTCTTCAATCATTTGACTCCAGGGACTGCACAGGATTATAAAAGAAGATCGTTACCCTCTTTTATGCGTACAGCACAGGTAAGAAAGTCCACACTGATAAATCAGGGAACTCCTTAAGCCAGATTGGTTACAGTTGGCACCATATCCCACTGTTAAGTCCCTTTTTCAATTCACGGACTACACACTGACCTCCAACTACTGCTATCGGCCATCAATTGTGGGATCTCTTTTTACGAATGGTGGACTAACAAGAGACTGCCAGTACTTTGTGTCAAATTCACCCAAGTTTAGAAACATTGGCGTTTTCAAACTATGTCACGTGGACAAACGCCAATGAATATGCTTGGAAACCAGCAACGTTGTCCAGTTGCCCCGCCTTTTTTGCATGGGCTCACCGCAGTCATTGTAGTAGTAGTTCCTACCCTTTATTGTTTCAAATCAATGCGACCAGTACATGTCTGACCAAGGGAAACGAACTGCGTTTATTTCACCTTTTGCTTTATATTCTTTTTCCAACATATTTTTTATGTTTTTTAGGCCTTTCTAATACCTCGCGTTTTTCTATTATTGAATTCGTCATCAAGTTTTTGTTACTATTATCATTTCGCACAAGAGTAAATATACCAACATTACTACCATGCCAACTCCAAATTCAACCCAATCGACGAAATCCTCTTCCTCCAACGTAGAGACCACTCCCGCCACTTTTACCATCAAGGGTTGGAATTTTTGCACGGTCAATTTGGCCAAAGGTTCCAATCTGTTTTACACAAAATGTTACGAACTCATGTACTTGAAAAACCACGATGAGTGCGACAAATTCGACGCGACTTGGTCTCGTGATACATTGCTGGAAAAAGCCATGCTGTTTAACCCTCTACGGGGTACGTGGTTGATTTACAGGAGTTCACCACCCCAGGCGAGACCCGTTACGGTGACGAAAAAGGAAACGGGTACGACAACGAATTACACTCTCGGGTATGACGAAAAGAATGTGACGTCTGCCCAGCCGGATGTCGCAAAGGCTGCGACAAAGGTCGACCAGAAGGGCACTTCTATTAAGTTTCCTATGGGACGGATCATTGACGGAGTACTGGTAGGCAATTACAAGGTGTTGAACGGTTTGTACGATTCCGGGTCTCGATTAGGACGACGGTGGTATGAAAGTTGGGAGAATGGTAACCAACAGCGCTTTTTCGAACGGTGGGTGCAGCATATTCGGGAAGGACACCCGGTGACGTTATTGGGGAAAATGAAGGACCATGTCAAGGAGGATTTAAAATCAACAACGCCATCGCCTACCCATGCGGCTGACCATGGTCATAAATCTACACCTGTTAAACCCCAGACTTCATCGGACACCAAAGTAGAAACCAACCCGACTGACTCTACGCCACCATCGGCTGCACCACCCAAGGGTAACGGTAATGCCAATGACGCTGATCCGTAGTTAGATATTGTCCCGCATGCGTACATTTATCAGTGCCGTAATACTTTGGCGCCCGTCTTTTTAAGTGCTTCTGTTTACTGTGTTATACCCCTATTCGTACTATTGAGCGTGACTGCTGTATTATTGCTTCTGATTTTTTTTCGTCTTCACCCATTCCAACTTCACTATGTTTCTGTGAATAGGATGGAATGCGATTGACTGTACTCATTGAAAAATATTGTGGGCAATGTGAAAATGAGGGAAAATGAATATTCTTCTTTTCCCCTTGATTATAGTGTGTACATTCTACCACTTTGCTATTTTCTTGGAATAAAGTACATTCGCTTCGCCCGCATACTAACTACAACCCAGGACCACCTCACTACCCTTGGATTGGATTTTTATTCTGAGGATGTGGTGTGCGACATCCCGCGGACAGTGGTGAGTTTACACTATAACGTCTTGCGATGGAATCCTATGATTTTTTATCTTTTACAGTACTTATGAAAACAGAGCAAGGTAGTCGCCATGGCTTTTATTTGCTGTTTAGATCGTAGTCTCCCACGAACCCGTTCATTGGAATCAGGGTAATACATTCTGTACTTGGTTATATTGAGAATTCCGCCAGGAGTAGCAGTGTCCACTTGGTATTAACCGATGTAAAAGGATCGCTGCTACATAGTCTTCCCACTCTCTCGACTATTTCTGGACAGTGAATTTATAGACTAGAAGATCTTGATGCAACGATGCGAGTTATGCTGACACGAACAACCATTTGAAACATGCAATGCTGAGTATATAATGTTAAGCATACGTGTACACACCCACCATGTTACCCAAGGTTTGGGAAAATCCTAATCGGGGGGAGGGTGTTGTTATTCTTGTTTGTTTTGATTCGGTTTCTCCTCACATTTTAATAAACTCGGATTTACCTCCTGATAAACCATAAAGGGGATAGAAAGAGATAAATTTGACCAAGAATAGCAAAAGAAAAGCATGGCGCTGTAACAACGGACCTCAAACTGCTTGAAGGAGATGAATACAGCTTAGATCCTAAAGGAATACACGGACATATGTGTGGTTTTTAACCTAGCTTTTCCCGTCAAATCCGCCGGCCAGGTGGAAATCCGTGTCCAGCTTGGCATAACCTTGATTTATTCTCCGCTATAGTATGGGCCCATCAACCCCCTCTCCCCAACCATTCACGAGCTCATAAGGAGAATACAAGAGAGGCGTAATCCTGTACAACATTGTGTTTCAAGTGCAAGTGAAAATGGGACCGTGGATTGCTTTTTCGTCGTATGCCGCAGATTCACCTATTATACGAAAAAGGAGAACTGGACAACAAGGAACTTGCGCCTATTCTACGCAAATCTAAAACCCAATATAGGTGAATTTTTTTTTTCGACTATATAGCGAAAAATCCGCCAACGTTGAATGGACCTCTCACAAAACACTATTGGTTAAATTTTTAACTGGTACGTTTTTGCTCCAAATCGTTACATAGATGAAAAAAACCACCCATATAAACACAGCTATGAAAAAAAAATACAATTGGAATATTGAAATAGCTTGAAAACCTCCCGTCCATCCCAGTCCTACACCCCGCTCATCAGCGTCTTTTACGAAAATTGTATCGATTTTTATAGTGCTACGATTTACTGCTATTACAGTTCCTTTTTAAAGTATAGTGCTTTTTAGGAACCTTCCTTATTGTTCTAGCAATGAAATGTTGCAGAGACTGTAATCTCTTGGACATTCTCGGATATAATTGGGGTTGATAGAAAGTAAACTTTTCGCTTGGTGTAGCTATCTAGCCCAATATCCAATACGCGGTGTTCAACGTAGCAACAGGCCGGGCCTGAGCAAAGCTTGCCTCTTCAGCAACGGATTTGTATTAAACGGCAACATCGAAAATACATAGTCGACATGCCAAACAGAGTATCAACCCCATTGCAGTATATTATACAAACGGAGTGGCTCAATACGCCAAGCCGCAGGACACCCACTTTGATTGGGTCCTGACGTCCTACAAAAACACGTCAGGGGGAAACGGCAAATATAGACACCAGTGCATTGTGCATGGTGAGTTGTAGTTACAGTTAGGTACTTTTATTATAGAGTACCCAAGAATAACTTTTAGAAGCAGTAGCAAGAAGCTAAACCCAATACTCAACGTGGTTTATTGTTTTTGTTTTGGCCAACTTTTTATCAGACATTCCTTGGAACTTGTCTGACCTGGCTCAGGGACAGAATCGATAAGGCCAAGTTAAAAACCAAGAATGCTTTATCCAGTGCAGTTCAATATACCTTCCCTGTATTTCCAGATGATGCAGCGACCACTTGCGACCGGCTTTTATTAAGCTGCTCAAAACGGGTGTCCAAGCTAGCACACGAAGGTTTTCCCAGAAACTATAGGATTACCAGGTAGGCTTGTGGTGCTGAGAATTTATAGCAAGCCACCCAAGCCTTTTTCATTCTGGAAACCAAACAAAAAACGGGCTGGCAATTGTCTGGTTGTGCTTTTTTATTATCCAATTTTTTCTCAGGATTGGCTAGTATAACGGACAAAATAGGCCATGTATAGTATCGTCTAAGCATGCTAATACCGTGAAATCAAACTGTTGAAAAGCCGAAACAGACTGTAATGCCAAACTGGATACTTACGCCGTATAAAAGCGACAACGCCAAAGCCATATAACCATTTTTTCGTATGCGACCAATAAAATCCACCACGTTTGGCAAGTCGCTCTCTTTTGGGTGTCTACCTGCGCGTTATCCATGACTCAGCAAGAGTGCTTTCTACGTTTTTCTTAAAAAAAAAAACCTGCTGTTGCTAATCATGGGATAACATTGGGTTTTCAAGCCAAACGATAATAAAGCACATCCTACAATGATTGACAGGCAATAATTGGCCACCCTCCCAATGGATGGTATTCAGGAAGTTGAGTATTTCTTCCCCTCTCTTTTTCTTCTTATCCCTGCCCCAACTGAAGGTGGAAGGTAATAAAGTGGCGAACGCCACCTACCCAAGGGTCATCTCACGTTGTGTAACGAAACGACTGGATCAAAAATAAAACAACGGGTTGGCGTCGTCAAGAGAACTCGTGGCATTCGTTAACACCCCTCGCCTCCCAAAAGAATTACTATGGGAGCTTTGTATTGCCAGCGGGTCCATACATTATAGTCACTCCTTCGGATATTTCTGCACCAAATGGAGCAGTTGTTAAGGTCGCAATATAGCACATGTAATAAATTGTATTATCCGACAATCGCATCTAATTACTTTGTTGTAGCAGGAAAGTATAGATGCCGAGGCAAAACCACGGCTAAACAATGGTGGGAATAATCTACCTCCCAAAAAAGGGAATGGTTAACGAAATACGAAAAAATGCGAATCCTTCCGAATTAGAGGGACCACTATTGGTTTATCGCCATGTGGTGGAAAGTTCACGTTAGTGTATTTTAAGGCGGTGGAGAAGGAGCGGGTATTACATAAAAAATTATCGCCACACTCCAACGCAATGCTTATGCAGGTTATGTTGGTACCTAAAAC
>JAOPJG010000008.1:0-75306 GCA_027478255.1 Dispira simplex | reverse complement strand
TATTGTATTTGTTAGGGATAAGCCACTCCCATACCTTAAACCATCCGGATTCGTAGCCTTCTATACATTGTGAAATTGACTATACGTCTGCTTTTCCGTGCTATCAAGTGTCACAATTGTCTGCCGAAATTTCTGTGTCAGATGAAAAGTACTACCACCATCATAAATCCACTCTGTGCATTAATGACCCCAAAGGCCGCAGTATTTCAGGCAGCAACGTTGTGTGATATATTCAAGTGTACCCCACGTAATGGGTCATAGGCTCATATGGAGTGATGACTCTCGAACAAGCTAGCTTCGAATTTCAGAAATGCGCATACCTTTATACAATTGTTGGTTAACCATAAATTGCCGACACAATGTAGGAATCCCAGATGCCAACTTAGCTTGCCAACTTTTCATCAAGTTGCCTTGTTACACTGCTTATCACCACACAATGTTTGATCTGGAATAACATTTACTAAGGTGCCTGTAACCCAAGTATAAAAGCAAAGAGCAAGGCATACCTGGTGTATTGGAGTTTCCGTCCTTTCTCTTCACTGAACTTTTTTAACCGTTTTCATTCCTTTTCTCTTTTTTTTACGTTGCCTCGACAACTACTACATTTACTTTCTGATTTTACTTGCCTGGTTCCTCATTGTTACCCACTCACGTGCATCTTTTCTCGTCTTTTTTTTTTCACCATCCTTTTCAGTTTTTACACTGCATTTCTATCGCGAGCTCTGTATAACTATTTATGAACAGCCACCACACACAACTATCATATAACAAAATATGTGGGGATCTCGACGCAACAGGTTACCTGACATCCACTCGCTTTTCGAAAGGTACAATTGGGAAACTTTCCAGGGACTTTTAAGCAACGTTAGGGTACAGTGGTCATACGATATGCATCCCGACTCAGCTGGTGAGTATATTCCTCAGCCCTTTTACAATCCCGGAACTATCCGACTGAATGCGAATACTATCAAAGATGGCCCTGTTGAACAAATCATCGACGTGCTTCTTCACGAGATGATCCACGCGTATCTAGAATGCAAAGGGATAATTGATCGTGAAAATCCACATGGATACGATTTTCGACGTGAAATGGATCGTGTCAATAGGGAACTCAGTAGCAATATAAGACCGTACTACGATCCTCGTCTATACCACTGTAGTTGCTCTTCCCAAGGCCAATGGGATAAACGAACAGGGTGGACTTCTGGGACTCCTAGTCATGATTCAAGCTCAAGATCCAATCGACCTGACCATTCGTCCCAATTTAGAGAACGACGGACGAGGCCCAATTACAACAGTGGGCGAAGTAATGAAATTGATTGGGAGTCTATTCCTCCTGGTGTAACTATTTACTTGAATTGAAGTGATAGTGGTAGCTACTCTCAGCGGTGTTTCTAGCCACTACTCGGTGCCTCCTACGATGGGTTGTCCTGGTCGTGAGGAAGTAATTCTCCAGGAAACCTATTGTAAACATACGGAGAGTTGTGTGCCCTAACGTTGTTAGTTCATGTGTGATTTGTCAGTTCCAGAAGTCCCATAACCTTATTTTTTTTCTAATAAAATGTGATTTTTACGGCTATGTTCCACTTGCTTTGAATTGCTGTTCTGTAATGCCACCCGGAATGGTTGTACCATTGTTTTCTTTCTGTAAATCGTGGAAAACAGTTACGTATTCTCGCTATTATACTATAGTATTATTTGCCATAGGTATTTCTTCGTTAATGAATTAAACACTCGTCTACTGTGAAATAAAATGCCAATTTATGTTATACACTAATTACTTTTCCCCGAAGTGGCAGTCACTAGTTCCTTCCTTCGTCTGCCAATATCTTTGATTATATTATTTACTTTTCCATCACGGTTAGCTATTTGCTGTAGTTGTCCACACAGACCTACCACCTAAGAGTATAAATTCGGATCCATTGTTCCGTTTATACTTTGAAGAAGGCATTCGGGGTTGATTTTTCAACCAATATTCTTGTATGGAGAAGTAAAACGAGTGCCATGGAGTTTGACGAATCGAGCTTCGTCCATCTGTATTTGAAACCTGTGATTTGGCACTTGTAAAGTAGGGTTATTTATATGAGAACTAAACAATATAATAATCAGAGCATGACAGAAAACCTGGTACCCAGATAGGCTAGCCTGATGCTTGGGCTACTTCATTCAACGAGTCCTGTGGCCACTGTAGTGCCTAGTGCTCCCTCTTTGATGAATATTTTGATAAGTAATCGAAGTCAATGGACTTTGTCGAGCAAAGATCTTGAGTAAAGGATAGAACCAATCCATGGACAACATTACAATGAAGTCAGTACGTTGTACTAGTGATAAAACCAATTGGCAGTGACATGGTCTCTGAATATACAGTCTGACTGACGGAGACGGGGTGAAATACTTATATTCCCTGCTAATGATGACGAACTTCCAAAGGATGACGCGTTGCCAGATGGGTTATTTATCCAAGTAAATTTCAAAACACCATTCATTGTTAGTTCAGTATTTGAAAATTTCGTCACCGCTGTAGTGTATTCCAAAACCACTATATTTCTTTTTCGTTGAAATGTGAACGAGGATAATCAATGAAATGTCGACTAATTTACAATGATCAAGCCAATAGAACAGGGCACATACTTTCCACGAAAACAAATACGATGCGAGAATTTATGTTTACCCGGTGGTGAAAGTAGAAAATTAAGGAGGGGAGATGGTTGTAGGAAAACTTTTCTACCCGTGAGGATATATCAGATGGATTGTGCAACACCCGAAAGAAGTACAATGGACGAGGTCGTGAAGCACCCGATGAAAAGATAAAGCATGGCATTTTCATTCGTATAATGCTGTACAAGCATACTCGAATATAGGTGATGGTCAAATGGAGCATCGAATATCTCAAATATCCATGAATAAACCAACTCGACTGACGTCAGTTTCTAGAACCACGTGCTCAATCTTTTACGGTATTAAATCGTACGCGGGGGCTATCATAGCATCTCATCGACCAATCAAACGAGCTAGCTAACGTTATATTCCGTAAAGTCCTGGTGATTTCAATATCAAAAACCACACGCTATTTATATGTAACACAACAACTAATAAAACAATACTAAAAAGCTCAAATCCGTAGTAAGAATAATCTGACAGTAGGTTATCCTATCGCACAATCTAAAAGAACAATATTCATACGAACACGCAAGTGATAACGGAGGAGGTGGTTATCCGCTTGGAATCAATAAATAATAATATATGAACGCTGCACGCAGCGTTATCTGAAACAAACATGCTAGGTGGTAAATCGATGGTGGTTTATCAGCCTTTACCGGTGGTGGCGCCAACCGATAGCTAAATAACCCGAACGTTAAAAATAACTAGGGCCTTCAGAAAAGGCAACGCAAAAGAAGAATTGGGAATTTGGAAGTAAAATTCCAAATTCCTCGCGGGTCAAACCTTTTAAACAAAGTCAAGAAAACGTTCAGCTAATTGGGTGGCACTACAATTACTGGAAGCACTCACTTTTAAATCCACTATATTGAATGATAGCGGAATGGAATCAATTCCCAATTGTACATAACTGTGGTAAGAATTCAATGATGAATGGATACATCTCAGATGCCAATGGGATTTTTTTGGATTTCCTATCGACTTTTACCCATCCGAGTTTTTTTTTCCTTGTTCGACTTTTATTCTTTGGTGAACTGCCCTCACTATTGCAAGGATGTTAAGACCACGTTAGCAAAAGTAATGCCCAAACAAGTTAGGTATGAATTCAGGAAGGTTGATCTCACCTTTTGCTTTACGCACCTGGGTCATCATTTGTGTGGTTTCAAGTCCTTAATATCCTCTTCTTTTTCACCAATTCATCCTTTTCCGTCTACAATGAACTTTTTACGCCATACCTCACATCGCGTACGGCCGCTTACCAGTAACCCCGTTCGGGGCTTCCTAAGTACGCAAACGTCATCCCTGAACGCGAATTGGTCTGTCTCCAGAGCATTTCCATGTCAATCCGTGCTTGGCAGGTCGCCTGTTTTCCAACCGACCCAATCGATGGCCACTTTAAATCAGGTGATCCGAGGAGCGCGTAAGAAGAAGCCAAAGTTTTCAAAGTCACCCCAGCTGGAAGGTAACCCACAAAAGAAGGGGGTGTGTATCAAGGTTTACACTACTAAACCAAAGAAACCTAATTCAGCCGTACGTAAAGTAGCCAGGGTGCGTTTATCCAACGGATACGAAGTGGTCGCTTATATTCCGGGTGAAGGGCACAACCTTCAGGAACATTCGGTGGTTTTGGTGCGGGGAGGTGGAGTTCCTGATCTGCCTGGGGTACGTTACCACATTATACGTGGGGCGCTCGACTTGCAAGGGGTGCACAACCGGAGCTCTTCACGGTCCAAGTACGGTGCCAAGAAACCCGCAAAGGACGACTAAAACTCTCGCACTTCTATGTGGTGGTTACTAGCGAGTGGGCTAGGGTAATCGAAGATAACAGATTCTTACTGTAGTGCATACTATCATACGTTTCTAAAATTTAAAACTTGTCCTGAATTTTATATAGTATTAGCCCTCACAAGACTAAATATATTTATCTTGAGATTTAACCCAAAAGGAAGTGTCTTGATCCAGTTTAATTGGAAGAATGAGAGGGAGAGGAAGTAATACCCAACCCCAAAAAAATGAACCCTTGCCGTAATAAATTTCTACGTAACGGTTTTATTGTTATTTTAAAACCCTGACTGATCCGCTCTGTCATCTACCATTTCCCATAAAATCAGCCAAAATACGGGGAAAATTGAGTGTGATGGCTGACTAGAAAACTAGGAAGGTTTCCCTGGTTTCAATTTGAGCACTATCCCTGCACCCACTGTTTCCCCGCCTTTACGCAATGTAATCCTCCCAAAACTTTTCGACCGATCATACGTATCAAGACAAATAGGCCGCTGGGTTGTAATTTCGATCTTCGCAGCAGAGGATTTAGGTAAATGGCGAGGTTTTCGCTTCATGACTTCCCCAGTGGTCCTTTCCAACTGGGCCACCAGTTTGGTAACGAATGCGGGCTCGTTACAACTCTGGTGGTGTAAAATAATAGGGTATCCTTGGGTGACGGGGACTTTGGGATCAAACACGACGATCTGGGCCACAAACCGGGTGGCTGTGGGGATGAGGTCGTGTAAAGCGCATAATACGGCACCGGTACTGTACATTTGCATATCGATGCCCTGTACGGAAACCATGACATTGTCACCGGCCACTGCCCACTGGACCATTTGGTCATGGTGATCAATGGCTTTCACCACACCTTGCTCGTTGCCCGGAACTAGGGAAATCTTCTCGCCCACTTGTAATGTCCCACTTTCAATGCGACCGCACACGGTGACCAAGTTGCCCGTGAAACCCGCCCCTCCTGCCCCCAGCGCACTACCGCCGGTGAGACTGCCTTTGAAGAAATCCGTAATAGATAGCCGCAATGGGGCTTCCAGGGCACGCGGTGGAGCACGGAACTGATCGATGGCCTCAGTAAGGCATGGACCTTGGTACCACTGCGTTAGTGCATATATTTTACCATCCTTGAAAGTCGGTCGGGTGGACAGGTTGGTTCCTTGCAGGCCACTGCAAGGGATAAATGTGAGGCTTTCCTTTTTAAACCCAATTTGGGTTAGAAAAGTCGTCACCTGTTGTTCAATCTCTGTAAACCGTGACTGTGACCAATCTACGGTATCCAACTTGTTTACCGCGACCACCAGCTGTTGTACTCCTAAACTTCTTACCAGCAAGGCATGTTCCTTGGTCTGACCATAATCACTAAACCCTGCTTCGAAACCACCCACGCTAGAATCCACCACGAGGAGGGCCGCGTCTGCCTGTGTGGTACCGGAAATCATATTCGGAATGAAATCCCGGTGACCAGGGGCGTCCAGGATTGTAAAATGGCGGTGTGACGTTTCAAACTCCGAGGTAGCCACGTCGATGGTTACCCCACGACTACGCTCCTCTTCGGTAGCGTCCAATACCCAGGCGAAATGAAAGGAGGATTTACCAATCTTACCCGCCTCGTGTTGGTAACGTTGTAAAATTTTGTCAGGAACGTGACCCAGCAAATACAGCATGTGCCCCATCAACGTGCTTTTACCGGCATCCACGTGCCCCACGATCACGAGGTTCACACGCTCTTTGGATTCTCGGCAGCGTTTCGCGTAGGCCTGCAGAGGATTGACCCGAGGAGCCGATTTGACGAGCGTGGAACCTTCCTGTTTAGATTCTGGTTTATCCTTCGGCAGCGTTTGGGCTACATTAAGACGTTCCTTGATCTGCAGTTTATCGAGCTGGGCTCGTGCCTGTTGCACATTGGGTGTTTTCGGCTTGGGAGTGGTAGTGGGCTCTGTACCGCCAATAGTTTTTTCTAATAATGATGATAAGGGAACAAGCAATGGAAAAAGAATTAACAGTATTAAAAGATGTGAAAAATCACAGAGAGTATATGATAAAAGCCAGGTTTGACTCTATACCACTACTTACCACCCAAAATAATACTTTGAAAAACGTATATATATATAAGTTTGGGCTACCTAGATACCACAGGCAGGTAGATAAAAGCCCGATGTACCATTGCCTATATTGCCATATACTTACCTGGTTTCAAAGGGGCAGAGCCCCACGTGCTTTGGTTTTGTGCCTGGGTTACAACATCGTCGCGACTCGGCTGGTCAAATTTAAAAGCCGCTACCGGAGTTGGCCCAGTGTGGGTGGAGGCTGTCACCCAGGGGAAACAATGATGCAACATGTCCAGCAAGGGAGTCACAAGAGTAGAACGGGCATCCAACGGGTCAGTTAATACATTTGCGTACACAGCGTGTAACGCTGAAGGACCGGCACAATGGTCCAGAGTATTGGTCCATTGGGAGGATAAACTGGGAGAATTGGGTTGTAAGATAAACTGACTAAACGATGAAGGATGGGAATTGAACATTGGGGATCGAGAAAGAGTAGCTGGTGCGGCCAGGGTTATCGATGAACGTGACGGTGGCAGTTTGGGACAGACGGCGGCTAGACTCTGTGTGGTCTCAGTCAAAGGGGAAGACTCAGACGATGCATGTTGCGCTAATTGCCGTAAGGCGGAGAGAGAGCTCTGTGAAGAACGAGATTTTTTGGCTAATTGGCCTAGGGACAACGTGGGCGGGTGGCTGGTCTGTGGCGTGGACGAACCCGTAATGGGTGGTTTCGGTGCTGGGGGGCTCAGTCGAGAAGAAATACTGTATAAGGAAGACGGAGGCTTGGATAACTTAGCCAAAGCTGATGCCGCGGAAAATCTATTCTTGTTGGTGGCAGCTAACCCCGAAAGGGAAAGCTTTTGGGGAACCGATGGTGGCGCCACTTGCGGAGTAACCGGTGCTGCTGTCTTGTTCAAAACTATCTCCTCCGTCGACGTAGATAAAGTAGTGGACGTTTCTGAAATATTGGTACCGCAGTACAGCGTAGTTTGTTCGTTTTTCGAACACAGGAATAAGCCGAAACCCCAGGACCAACACCATGGTGACCATAAACGTTTGTCAGTAGGAGAATGAGAAACAAAACCCCAATCCTGATTCAGGTTCCAGTATGGGCATTGCCACTCGACTCCATTTATGGGAACCTACGCCGCTGGTAGTAGACAAGAAATAGGTAATACAATGAACCGTCCTACCCTCTTCCCCTCGAAAAGATGTTTAAAATCGAGCCAAGTCGATCCAGAATACTATAGCAACCCAATATCTCCGCAAAAATGCCTCCCTAATCGATGCACCTGTTTGGTAAGCGTGGACTTACCTTTGGTTGATTTGACGCTACTTTGGATTGCTTTACGTTTGGAACGTTTTTCGGATGTTTCTACGGGGCCCAAGTCGTCATATAATCCCATTGGAGAAAACCCATATCAAATGGTGAGCACGCTAATAAAATTATACTTGGATATATCGATAATCTTCGCAGCAATTCTTTCTTCTCCAACTGATACTTATACCTTTGCACTTACCTGATACCCACGCAATGGTTTGCTCGGTATCATAATAGGTTTCCCATAGCATATCACGGATTTCCTTGTCGGTTACAGGCGCATCGTCACCCACAACATCGCGGACAGCCCGCAGCCCACTCTGAAGTTGGGCTGTGGGTATATGTAACAACATGTATGATAGACCCCAGGGTACAAATATTCGAGGGTTAGCGCTTCTACTAGAAACAAACCTTGACCATTCATACCAGACGACCAAGTTGGAGCACAGTGTCCGCATACCACAGGCCAATATGATCGATGGTGTGACATTACTCAAAATAAGACAATAAAGCCACCTACCGTAATCTTCGTCTGTCATTTCATCTTCGGGGCTCTCGTCCGGGTAGTCTTCTTCATAGTCTACGTCTGAATTTGGTCAGAGGGGACACGTATAAAATCAAACAACAATGGTTTCCGGCGCATTTCAATATGTATTGGGCTTGTTAGTATGATAATATGATTGAGTTATCATTATTGCATCACATAGGCTGGACAAAGAACCGTCAGCACTAGGTATCCGCGTCTCTCTTTCTGTTTGGGCAGGAGAGGGGTTGGTCTTGAATATTTCACTGTGCTACAGATAGTAGAAACAAGGCGATTTTTACCTTCAAGATCGATATTACGAATGTGCCGATGGCGTGACATGTTAAACCAAGAAGGTATACTTCCAGCAGTTCGGAGTGAAATATTTGGTTAGTCACGTTCGTTGGGGAATACGAAGGGATTTCATGGAAAAAAGGCTGGTGAATGTTGGACGTGGAGAAGAGTTTACGGACAGGTATTCCTTTCTTTTCCTTATGTACAGGTTCAAAGGCAAAAATAGGTACAAAATTTAAAAGATGAGGGAAAAAAAATAGCAGCGGCTAATAGTAATGAACCGAAACCGAAGTAATCCAACGTACTGCCCTTTTACGCTTTAGTAGTCCTGATGGTTTAAGGTTTCACTTTCTCGACAAGCCGGGCAAACGCCACAAGGTCATGTGATGTAATTTTAAACCAAATGAGTGGAAATTGACATCCCTAAGCAGAGAAGCAAACATTGCCCATTCCCTAAACCAAGCCACCAGAGACACCGTCCTGCCCGAATGGTGTAAGAATTGGCGTTAAACTTCTCTCCATTGAATTAATACTTTGCGTACGGCGTGTAACATTGTCTCATTCTATTCAGACCCGTCCAACCCGTATTACACTTGTATTTAAAGGTTATAATACTCACCACCGCTGCCATTTCTCTACCCATTTCGTCAACAATCTGCGAAACCCACCGACCATGCCTGTCGATAGGAAATCGCCTTCCCGGTCACACCACCGCCCCCAAAGCCGCTCCCAATCTCCTCGCCCACGCCGACAAACCGATGCCAAATCATTTCGAAAGGAAACTCGTATTCTTGATGATCCCGCCTTAGGGCCACCGATGGAACTCACTGAGAACGACTATTATGCTAAAAACCCCGAGTTTAGACGCTGGTTACACCGCAAAAAGCACATGTACTTTGATGAACTCTCGTCCAAGGAAAATCGTCGCTATTTTGCAAAGTTTGTCAAGGCGTGGAATCGGGGTGAACTCTCAGGTAGGTAGACTCTACATGGTGGTCACTCCAGAAAGCACTGTAGTGCTCATCCTCCTTTAAGGTGCTGTCCTATACGTTATTTCTTGATGGATACTCTTACTAACGAGAGAAGCGTCGTTTACATTTTGCTCTACATTTTATTGAAACTACGGATAGAACGGTATTACCGCGGAATCAGGTCTTCGGAGTTGACCAGTAAAGTGAAAACTCGTCACCAGTGGGACTTTACCAAGCATGTGGTAAGTAACAAAAACGGGATAGAGAACAGAGTCAAAGGCTGAACATGCGTATACTGGTACAAGCTTGGGGAAATGGATGACTCTGCATGCGAAATTAATTCAATGGGTATGCTTGGATGGATACGTTCCACCGTTGGGAACCTTTTTCTTCTTCGAAACGGACGTGACCTCGCCATCTATTGCTTTTTCACTTCTAAATGGAAAATACGTAGAACGACCAGGATCGAGAACGCATTCGTGACACGATGGAAGAGTTGTCCTTTAAGCCAACCCAAAGGACCTCATTGGAGCAGAACATAAGCTCGTTTGCACCCAACCACTATCGACAGGCTAATGCCGATCCCCATGAACGCACATTGGCCCATGAAGAAGCGCAGAAACGGCGTCAATCTCAAGAACGACACGAGCGCCGAAAGCGCTGTGAACGTGAAACGGAAATTTTGGATGAATTGGCTCCCAAAGAAACCGGAAGGTAAGTAAATCGAAATAGTATTGGAAGAGCACATGCCATCCCAATCCACTGGGGATGTAAGGTACCAGTAAATATTGGTATGTTTATTCGCTCTAGGTGCGTGTATCTGGGCTGACGTTTATTTGTTTTTTTATCCATCATTTTTTTTCGCAAGGGACGCGACCATTGCCAAACGGAGAGCACTAGCCGCCTACCGACATAGCGAGAAAAATAT
The DNA here is from genome assembly GCA_027478255.1 of Dispira simplex. Classification (NCBI taxonomy): domain Eukaryota; kingdom Fungi; phylum Kickxellomycota; class Dimargaritomycetes; order Dimargaritales; family Dimargaritaceae; genus Dispira; species Dispira simplex. Next base: position 64,787 of record JAOPJG010000008.1, on the reverse strand, counting down.
GGATCCGGAGCTAAACGATAATGAGATACTAGGAGGCGATGATTATCATAGTCGGTAAGTAACTATGCCATCTAATTTTTCCTTAAAAATATTCAAGGCTGGGAAAAAGTGGCGTGTTTAGAATGATGCAATGGTGATTTAAGGAAAAAGTAGCCATAGCAATCAGTGAAATCTCACCAAGGGATAGTATGGGGTACCCCAAGGAAGCACTTCACTTTCCAATTCCTACATAAAGTAGGATCGTTACAACGTATCCGAGGCGTATTCTGCACGCATACTTAGGAACTATTTCCCAACGGGATATTAATTACCGCTCAATTTTCACATTGTTATTATTTTCCATTCAAACCATTGTCTTACTAATTGGGATTATGTGCGTGTGGGAACTGCAGCCTGGCCAAAGAAAAGGCATGGGAAGACCAACGCCAGGAACGCCGACGTCAGCGAACCGAGGAAAGACAACACGATCTTCAGGGACGACTTCAGGACCACCAAGCCAAGGAACAAGAAACCATTGCTAAATTTCGTCAAATGGCCCAAACGAGCCGGAATATGGGCTTGGGGATGTTCCAACCCCCTACTGATCCGAGCTTTCGTTAGTCCTGAGTGAGAGAGGGGGGCAACACATCCCACCAAGGTCTTGGTCCTCACTTGTATCATCAAAATTGTCACAAGTATTGTGTACAGGTTGTTTATTTAAACTGATGTAAAAATATGGTTTTCATACAATTTTTCTGGAAAGAAAAAGGACGAATTCAATAGTTAACATACCGAGTAATACATAGAATAAAGATATAATGGAACATTCCTATTATCCCCAATGAACAATAGAAGGATGTCAATGCGAAGTAAGTGGTACCTTGGACTTCCTAATTTATACACAAGGTGGCTGAAGGTTTTTTTTTTTTTTTTTGGGGGGGGGGAGATTGATCCAACCCGATGTCCTGCAAAGGGGGAGGGTATCATGGCGTTTGTGAGTGATGTATTTTTAAGGGAGACGGGGCAATTACAAACTATTATTGCTGTATCTTCACCAGCAACAACCGTTGAGCTTACACAAGGACCAGACCAAGGTGGAAGGAGAATATTCTACTTCACCGAGTTCTCCCCCTCCCTCCCGGCACAGTTCTTATTTATTTCAGCTGGCTCGTAATCGTCCCTTTGGTAAGGCATACCTCGTTATTAACCTTAAAGCATTTGAAAAACGAAGCACATCGAGTTTTTAATTTATTTTGCGATAAGAATAAAGTGATCTTATGGAAATGTGCGTCATCCAACTTTTCAGTCTCCGCTGGCAAAGACACATATTTACTGTCTAATTCATAGATTTGCCCGTGGGATAGACAACGGTTCAGTTAAGGGTGCAATTGCTATTCCTGTTATAGACTAACCGGTCCTTTTCTTTTGGCGGGAGTGAAGTGCTCTCCCAATAAAATGACACGAGGACTTCTGTGTTGCTTCCCTTTGCAACGCTTACTGTAGGGCTTGTATTCTTTTTGTGTTACCTGAACTTTGGGTTGCTGTCCATTCCACTGGTTTTTTCCCGTCCTTTCTTTTGCCTTGACCACTAAATGGTTACTTGGTTATTAGGGCTCACTTTCAGTGCGGATATTATGACGCAATTTATTTATAAATATAAGAGGACTTCCCTCTTTACTCAACTTGTAGTACCCACTTGCATTTGTAGAGATAAAAAAAATACGTTGGGGGAAGTCATTCTTTTTTTTTACTCTATTTTCACCTTCATTTTACTAGCCATTGCCCGATTTACCGTTTGTTGGTGTTATTGCTATTCGATGTAGCTCGTTTTCTTTGGTTCTTCTTTTAAAGTATTGCAACGAGACCCGAGTAACTGCTGCTGTTACTTTGTTGACCTTGAAGCGGGGCTTTCCAAAGGGTTGTTAGGATTGGGCCCACCATTTCTGGTTGCGATAGAACCTACAGATAACCCTCGACGGAAAATCATCTACCAAGTTTAGACGCGTGCTGGTTCACCCAACCAAATAGTTTTATCAGAACAAATTCGATATATTGGCAGAGAGAGTTGAAGATATTAAAATCTGTATTTCCCAGAGGTTTATATGTTACTTGGGAAGGCGTACTGGCTTTACGTATTTTTTTTACTACTTTTCTCGTGTACCATTTGTTAGTTCGTTTATGAAGTGCATTGCTTATACATCTGTAGGACCCGACAGCCGACCCATTCTCATTTACTTTGACTTAAAGTGCTACCCGAATCCATCAACCTCTTCGTAGCGACAGCAAAAGTGTCATTGAATGTAGATATACCATTAAGGACACTTTTTACGCAGGCGCAGGTTACACATACGAAGCCACTCACCCATTCCTAGTACTACTATTTTTTTTTCATTTACTTCCTTCATCACATAATTATATTTCGTTACACCTTTTCCTTGTTGCCGGCAGCTTTCATTCTTTGTAATTTCATTTCATTGCAATACCGTATACCAATCTCCACTTTTTGTACACACTCAACTTCCGTAAGCTTAGCACAATATCGCCATCATGGATCCCCCACTTGATTCGTTGGACGGAACGGACCTGTTTAATATGGATTTGTCATTCGACCAGGCTACGCTAGATACCACGTTTGATAGTCAGTTCGGGGACACTCTACTGAATCAAACGTTTAACGACATGTCGCCCACCGTATCCAGGATCAATTCGCAGATCAGCGCCGCCATGCCGACTTCGGAACCCCAGACGTTGGAATCCGAATGGCCCTTTGGGGATGGTACGTTTGATACCAATTCTTTACTGGATTTTTCGGGCACGGAGGATTTAGTGGCGAGTTTTATGAAAAATGATGACAGTAGTAATACCGCTACACAAAATGTACCCATGAGCAACCAAGGTAATAGGATGATACCAACGTCTCAACCCATTACGACAGTCCAGCACCATCCGACCATTTCAGCTGTTACAGGGGTATCCGTGGCCGCTCCTTCTCTAGGTATGGGCTCCCTCCCTCCCAATGCGACCGTGAACATGGCGAATTTACAAATGTTGGGTGTGCAGGGCCAATCCAATCCGTCGTTGAATCACCAGTTCTTGCCGCAGTTCTCCACAGGGAAACCTATGGCACCTCACACTGTTCCCCTGAACGCTCCGGGTCCACAGTTGACCCCACAATTCTACGGTACGTTACCTAGTCAGGTGAGCCCGATGAAATCCACCGCCAACCCTTCTCTAGTTGGAAATCCGCCGGCAGTACCCATGAACTCTTCCATTTCTGCATCTACTACGCTTTCCCATTTGGTTTCCGGTGCTATGCGACCACCAACGCTACAGGTTTCTTCCCCTGTTCATCCTGGTATGGCAACTGGGGGACTGCACAATGTCGGCGGTAGACCACCCCAGTTATCGCCGTCGGCTAGCTCGATAAGTGGTTCTCTTCCGCAGACTCCAACCACTACAATGACCAAACCCGTGGGCAAGGGCACCACACCATCTACCCCGGACAAGGCCAAATCCATTACCAAGGCCGGGTCAGAGGAACGAGGTCATACTCCTAAAAAATTGACGTACAATCCGATGGTCGCGGGTAAAACCACCCTAAAAAAGATGCAGGAACTACGTTCCAATATGAAATTTCCCGAGAATTGCATTGACCCCGCCATGCTTCGGAAACTCTACGATATGACCTATGAAGAATTTACCAATTTTCTCACGAATTTTCTCCGGGATTTCATCCAAAAGCACCCCGAGCGGAAAAATGTCAAGGAATTTAAAAATCCCCAATTGGACAATACCGACGTTAACCTCCAGCAACTGTTTAAATTCGTAATTGGGTCGGGTGGATTCCTCTACGTAGCTCGACAAAAACTATGGAAGGCTATCGGTATCGAGATGCGGGTCAGCCAAAATAACCCCGCGGCGCCCCTGTTACGACGGTGGTATGATGATTTTCTACTACCGGTGGAGGAAACCTATGTATTTCCTAGAGATATTAGCGGAATGGCGGAGATTGAGGCGAACCTGGCAGCTCGACTTAAAAAGGGTAAAGTGGCCGCTAAACGTAAAGCCAATGCTACGGACCCTTTGTTATCTCCGATCATGTCTAGTCCCAGTGCTACCCCAGAACCACTTACGGATCACCTTCCTTCGGTACCGTTTACCCCTACCAGTGGTACCAAAGGGTTAACTTCCCATTTCCCTTTGGCTACTTCACCAGCATCCATTCCTTCCCATTTGCCTAAACGTAGTCGCACTTTGTCTACCTTGTCCCAAATGTCAATGCCTACATCGACCGAATCTCGGACTTCCACCCCGGCTGATATCCCAGCCACCAAACCGTCATGGCAACCGGCGGTTTACCAAACCACTCCTACGGGCGGTCACGATTTAACACCACTGTTACATGTAGCCCAACGTAGTACTTTGGTGCCCAATGTGTTGCACGGTGGAGCGATCCGAATACCCGACCTAGTACTTAGTTTACAAAGTAGGATGGACATGGAAGTGTCCCGAGCGGTAAACACTCTGGTACAGCTCAGTTACTACTATCCTCAACAAGTGCAACTTACCTTTTGCCCTGATCTCATGTCCACTCTGATCGACACCCACCGACTCCTCTTTACTCAGTTACGTAACGCCCTCATGGGTCAATCCCAAACAGGGCACGTTACTCCGCCCTTGGTAGAGGCGGATCGGTTACCCCCTTTACTTACTTTACCTGACGGTCAAAATGGCCACATGTTCGAATCGGAAAATTACAGCGCACCACTCGTACGGGCCTGTGAGTATTCGTTGGCGTTGGGTATTATTTGGCAGAATTTGGCATCCTTTGAAACCAATGCCCAATGGTTAGCACAACAATCCACCTTTGTGGAATTCTTTCAGCAAATGTTGGGTTTCCACCACCAGGATAATTGCAGTTTGACCAAACCTCGACATTGGTTGTACCTCCAGGAGTTTCGCAAGGTGTTGTTGAACCTCTTGGCTAGTTTGGCACCCCAATTGGAAATTAACCAACGGCCGTTGGCTACCCATGTGGTGAATTTAGTCAGTGCGTTTACCCAAGGTTACGCGGACGCCGTGGCCGATCCCGTGCAGTGTTGCGAACGGTACGGTTGGATGGCGATGGAAGCGTTTTGTAAATTAACCACGACGGATCACAACCGGGCTTGTTTGGCGCAATTGGACAGTGCGACGCTGCAACCGTTGTTGGATAATCTGGTGGGAGCGTTGACGGCGTGGGATCTTAAAAATGACCAAGTGGTGGCCCCTAACCCTTTACCCACGAGTATTAATATCCATCCGCATAACCGTACGAGTCATTTGTCATTGGTAGTGTTGGCGTTGTACAGTTTAACAACAGTGGTTAGTCCGGAATGTTTGCCGGTCGACACGGTGAGTCAGGCGGCGGAAGTGATGGGTAATAGGGCACCCTATACGTTAAGTTTGTCGCCGTTGTCCCCCACCCGGGATACCAAAGACCAGGTTAAAACTTCGCTTCAGGTCAAAGCCCAAGTATTTCGACGAGGGATGGTACAACATAAATTATTGGTGCCGAAATTGTTGGCTACGATAATTCGCATCCAAAAAGAAGTAGGACCCGCGGCCACGACAATGGTCCCAAGGGAAACCCTGGCGCAGGTGGCGAAGATTCAACAACAGGGTGGGTTGGGCCCGGGTCGGTCGTTGCCTAACCTTACCATTGCCAGGGCTATCCCGTTGGATTCCCACGGGGGTTCTACCATGGGCGAAGGTGGTATAGGGGGAGGCACCTCATCGTTATTAAGCAAATATTCTCCAGCGGATAGCGCTACCCCCGAGGCTATTATTTGTACCCGAAGTCTCGAAATCCTGACGTTGATCTTTCCCAGTGATGCTAAATACGCCCGGATGTACTTGGATGACTTGATTACCTTGCTACAATGCGGGGGTACAAGTGTCTTTTTTACCCAACTGGTCGACCGACTGATCAAGATTGTGTCAAAGTAAAAAAAGAAACAAAAGTGGGCCAACCTATACGGGAAGTTATTCTTGGCCCTTTGGTAAACATTTTACAACCTTGTTCAACTATATACATCATATACTGTTTAACCCCCCCCTCTTCCCCCCTTACGTGTATTTAGTTGTAACACTAGTCTTTAGTTTATATCATTGTAGTAGATTTCACCATATTTTCTTTGCTTGTCGGCGTAAGTTTGTAGCTTTGGCGAACTTGATAGGTCCAGTTTATGTAAGGAGTGACAAAAAGGAAAAAAGGTGAATTTCGGTATTATGTGGTATGACGTATAGTACCCTCTTTGTACGTTGCTTCATGGAACACCGTCGATGTTAAATATATATCACGGTTTACCTTCTGTAGCTGGTCTTTTATATAACCAACATGTCGCATTTTTGTAGAGCAGCACCTTTTGTAGTGTTTTTGTACATTTTTATTGAATTTTCTAAGATATATGTAAACGCAACTTTTCTTTATTTTTTTACTTGTTGAATGCCCGGTTAGTAATGGGGTAGTGCCTGGGAATGAATACAGACGGTTTTAGAACAGTCAAAAAAAATGCAAATGTGATGTGAAAATTTATAATTATTCCAATGGGAATTCCCCATTTCTCCGTAGTATACACAAAATGCGCATCCAAATGAACGACAATTATCCCCATTTTATTGAAACGAAGAATGGTCAATATTAATTGCACATTAAAGCAAACGGGTTGGTATGCTATGTAACGGCCTTGGTGGTTGATCTTGTTTATTAGGTGTATTTTGTTTTTTATTAAAAAAAAAAGAATGTGGTAGACATCATCCGCTGGATGTCGTTCACGTCGTATTTGCTTATGTTAACCGTAACGTGTATCCCTATGAACCAAACGAACAAGGGAGGAATGGTGAATCGGGAACTGTGAACTCCCGCGTGATGCGCTCATCATAGAAGGACCCGATCCTAAAGGAATAGGCCTGGTGTGTCTGGTTATTTCATGTGACAAAGAACACAGTGGGTGGAGGATATCATGTAACTGAGATTGGCCAGGGTAGATACAAGGAGAGACAGGGAAGGGCCAAACACCTTATCTATTGCAAAGGCTGTAGTACCCGGGGTCCACAGTGAGGGTAGACAGTCAGAAGTGGGGAGAGTTGGTGCAAATCCCTCACCTGATCTCACAGAGACTGAGCCGCAAATGATATAGGCAAGTGGATGCTTACGCAGCCCAAAGTTTAACCATGGCACCACCCTTTGTGGTATTTTAGACCTACGTTTTCGTTATTCCACAGCCCAATCGCTAGCATTACCATTGAGACTATTACTACTTGGTGGATATGCGTAAGTGACTATTTACGGATAGTCGCGTCCGCCCTACTGCCCAGTTTACGCGTTGCTATGTTATTGACCTATCGATTGTGACAAGGCCGGGCTCCGATAGGTCACTCACCTAATTTTCGCGTGGCTCGGGCCATTGAGTGGATACCCGGACGTTTTAAAGGGCGAAAATGAAGAGATAAAACAGAAAAACCCCTTGTTAAGCGGAGCGAATGTTTATTATTTTTCGGCTTGGTGCGAATTGAAAGTCAGCGGTAATTCGCACATGAAAAAAATAAAGGCTGGTTAATTCTATACCACGTTAAGTACGGCTTTTTTTATTATACGTCTTGGTTACAAATGTACTAGTTTCAACACACATATTACAATACTCTCGATAAACCAAAAGAAGAGCTTCAAACGATATTTCTAAAAACGGACTCTGTATAACTAAAAAATATAGATGTCTATTTTTCCCAGTCCTGTTTCCCACTGGCTGGTTTTCTTCTTTTTTTTTATTTATCACTCAATTTTTTTTTGAATCGTCGGTTTTTTTCACTTTGCGTTGTTGCATTTCGTATCCGATATATACGTATATATTTGTATCTCATTTCTCTGCGTTGTGTAAAGCAAAGACGTGGTCTGTCCACCACCAGCGTTGCTCTAATTGATGCCCCATCTCCAACCTCGTTTTATAGTATTCCAACTCCTTGCCAGTTTATATATTTCATCATGAACCCACTTTTTCAAACATCGGGTGCCCTTCCAGCGCAAGTACAGGCAGCCGCGGTAGCCGCCGTTACAGCCGCAGGTGGAAACATGCCGAGCGCCGAACCAGCAGGTAATGCACCGGTCTACGAAGAAGAACCACTCTACGTCAACGCTAAACAATACCACCGTATTTTGAAGCGTCGGGAAGCGCGTGCCCGGTTGGTCGAGCTCCATAGAAGGCAGGTGAAGCGTAAACCTTATTTGCACGAATCCCGTCATCAACACGCAATGCGGCGACCACGCGGTCCTGGTGGTCGATTCCTTACCGCGCAGGAAATTGCCGAACTTGATAAGCAAAAGGCCCAGGGTGACAAGTCTAGCTTAGAGACAAAGAAAGTGGGGGAATCACCCGAGTCAATGTCAGCCGCGAGCGATAAATAGCCCTTTTGCGTTTACTCTCTGCATCGCATTCTTTGGGTATAAGTCATATACTCGTGCACATTTACCACTTTGTATTGGGGGACGGCTTTTCCGTGCGTATGACGGGGTAAATATACCATTACGTTGTGTGGTTGGTAGTATCACCCCCTCCCCTCTACAATTGTAGTGACTCGTTCCTCTGTTATCGGGAGAGTTGGTCCATCGTTGTTCATAGTTTAGCATGCATTTTTGTTGCTGTTTTTTATGTGTGTGACTTGTTGTATATTTTTGTCTTTCTTCTATTACGTTTACAATTTCTGCGTGGAGGGGGCAAACATCAGCCGGCGCATTTCCATGCTCGTGTAAACTATCCTTCTCCCACAATTGGCCTACCCCGCTGTTTTCTTCCAAAGCTGGTCAGTGTGCTTAGTGTTGGACAAGTTAGTGGTAATAAAGCATTTCAGACTGATATTTTAGGCTCAGGAATACTCGGTATGTATATCCTTAATCTTTGTTATCCTCCATATGTAATGCCTTTTACAACAAACAGAGATATCAGTCTTCATTCGCCAACAAAAGAATACTGCAAATTTTGGGATGGATCGACTCTACTGCGTGGCACTACCGATTATCCCCTCCCTCCCCCCCTTTCCAATACGGTAATGTCTGCACCACCCCCTTGTCTTGTCCCACCTTCATTCCAGCGGAAAGACAATCAACACTTCATCCATTGGTAGACTGTGGACCACCGTAATAGCCTGGACTGATTTTTCGTACATTTTTTTAACCCTTTTTCCTCATTCACAAGGGTGTTGTTGACAGAGTGGTTTGCAATCTGCCTGTGTTCCTTGTACCTCACTCTTTCTTAAGTAAATAGTTTACCCACTTTGTATTTTTGTCAACCTCTCTAATTTATGGCTAATCGTTTACTACTTGGCAGTATCGTAACGTCCGAGCAGTACGAGTGGACTTCAACCACCCTTATCCGTCACCCATGAGTCAAGATGACCTCTTTATGCAACGGCTCCAACGAGCGGGTGGACAACAAGAGCCCTCTCCCAACCCCGAGCTAGACCAATACGACCCTAAAGCCGCTGGTACCTATAGGGATTCCCCTGGTGGGAGGCCCCAACACTCTTTGAGTACCGATGACGAACCCACCGCCGTTCAAACCTCCAACACTCTGGAACCCGATACCGCCGAGGCCCCAATGGCGCTAAGCTCCCACAATTCCTTTTCGGTCCAGTTTCAACAAGAAGAAACCAAGAGTCCGGATGGTCAGACCATCACCACCACCATCCATACTGCCTGCGCTCATATTGTCACTACGGAGACCCCTTCAGAAATCCAGACCAATGTCACTTTACCCGACGGCCAAATGATCTCGTTGAATGCGGGCCAGGTGCCCGTGATTGTATACGCCGCTTTTGACTTTTTACGGATGGTCGAAGGTCAAGTAACAGTGCAGGAGTCGGAAGAATTGATGCTATTGGACGAAAGTAATCCATTTTGGTGGCTAGTGCTTAAAGATACGGGTGATATTGGGTATATTCCCGCAGATAATATCGAAACGAGTGCCTTGCGTCAGGCACGGGTTAATCGGGATATAAATGTGGCGTCGGCGAGACAGCAACCTCAAGATCGGCCATTACCCGTGACTAACCACCCGTCTTCGAAACGTGCCAGAGGGTTTACCAATGTGTACTTTCATGAACATCTGGTTACCTTTGTGGGGGAGACGTACCATTTGGATGACTATATTGATGATGAAGAAGCGGTTAGCCCAGTGGACACCGAAGAGGAAGAACAAGAAATGGCGGCCGAGGAAACCAGGCTTACTGATGGGAGAAACAGCGGTGCGGTTGGGTCCGATGAGAACTTACAGGGATCCGCCTTGGTTCAGGCCCAGGGGGACCTGGGATATTACCGCGGGATAGAAGAAGAAACTCATATTACGTTTGACCAGTCCCCTTACGATACTCATCCTAGTCCAACTCACATGTGGGAACCAGATGATGGTAACAGTCCCGTCAATGAACGCAACGCTGAGGCCAAATTGATGCTCGGTAATGTCGCACTAAGTCTCAATCAGCAAGCCGTTTACAACCGCGGCGCTACGGGAGCTAAGGTCCAAGGTGATTTAAACCAAGGGCACAACGGACCCCCCGTATCCTCGACTGGTGAACAAGACGACGAGCGAATTATTAGTGGTATTATGCAGGATAATTCCTTCACTCGTCCGAGTGATGGTTCCTTGTTACCCGGGGATGTTAACCCTGGTCCGTCGGACCCTTCCACTTCGACACAGCCGGGATTCGGTCAAAACCAAAATTTTAGCGAGGTCTACGAATTGAACGATGACTATTACCAACAGTCTCCCCGAGTGGGATCTCCTCCGCGACCGGCTCCCCGACCCCCGACTGGCCGAGTGGAGGAAGTAAAGGCTTACTCCGATGGTAGTCAGAGCGACCGGCTGGAATTAGAAGACGAAGAAGAACTGGACGACGAGCCTTACACCTTTGTGGTGGCCCACCACGTTGAACGGAACAGTCAAGATCCTTCCGAATTTACTGTGGAACTTGAACAGTGGGTCACAATGAATGCCCATGAAACATTTTCCGATATTTTACAACGCATCTTGGAAGTTTTCGAACTGCCCAAAGTCACCGCTCCTTCCGTTTACCGTTTACTGGCTTATATCGACGGGTTCAATTTTGGGATTTCGCTGGCCCAGGACGAATTTATGTATACCTTGTTGGAATACGTCGCCGAGTGCAAAGCGGATGAGTCACCCGAACACTGTTTGAGGTTTATTCTCAAAGAGGATCAAACGGGAGCGGCAGCGGATGATGAGGCTTACCCCGACTTTGGCGCCATGGTGAGTGAACCTGCTACCCCAGTGGATGCCGTTGTACCTGTAAACCCTCCTCAGACCCACGTCAACCAGCATCTAGACGACCAACCTGGTGATCAACCCTGGGTTCCCCAGGATACCACTATGTATTTGGGGCCGGTTTCCCCCAGTATCCAGGATACCTTTGGTAAACTGGAATCGAAACCCACTTCTGCGTTGGATGAGAGTACGGCCTCCTGGTGGTCGACTAGTCAATTGGCAGGGGAGGATTCGGTGATGGAAAGCATGCGTCGTATTAATCAGCACCTTCCGTTTGATGGACAGATGGCTGAAAACCGGCGTTCGGTGTTTGATGAGGCCTTTGGTATTAATGATGATAGCGACGATGATGACCAACGGATAATTGGACGCGGTAGTTTTGAACAGTTTGTAACTCCTCCGACAAGTAATGAGCCCCTGTCCCAACAACAACAACATTCCATCTTACCCTCGGCTTCGACACCAGTTCCGACCAAAGTGTCAGTTTCTTCATCCGCCGCCGCAGAACTTTTGGATGAAGAATCACCTGCGGCGGTAGAGGCCACCCGGAGATCTGATGGTACCCTCTCGGAAAATGGTAGTGAGGAACCACTGCTTATTACCCAAGAACCAACCCCGAAACCATCTATTTCCGCGTCCCCTACTCGTTCCCAACCTCGTCCTATGGTCCCCCGTCCCGTTCAGTTATCTGGATTGGGTGCTACCGCTACTGATGAGACGAATTCTCCCATTGAACTCTTGGCTTCCACTTCGTCTTCCGATTCTTCCTACGATTCGGCCAATTCCTCTGTGGAATTCTTGACCCCGCATATGAGTAACCCTACTACAGCGAGTCACCAACGTAGCGTAATTATAACCCCGCCACTACTTCCAAGAACTTCTTCCTCTCGGCACTCTGTGAATGACACTAAACCTGCCCAACCACCCATGGCCCCACCGCGACCTTCCCTGACTATGGGTAAAGTGTCGGGTCAACGACCAGGCGACCGTCCGCGTTCGAATTTGTCTCTAAAATCTCCGCGTGGTTCTTTGGAAGAATCTCGTGTTGTCCAGGAAAAGGAAGGCGAACTTCCCATTCCTCGTCCTTTGAAACGAAACCCCGATCAAGCGGTGGAAGACACTCCCGATGGGGCAACCTCACCCGCTGGAGCCGGGGTTACCCCGAACTACCTTCTCAAAAATATACTGGCCAATATCCTACCGCCCTCGACTCCACCACCTCCTTCGCATGGTTCGGGTGACTTTTCATCTAGTAAGTCGTCGGAACCGAGACCGGGTCGGGTTGCCAAAGATCAGAAACAAAGTGGTGGTCATTCTACACGGTCGTATAGCGTAGATCATGCGGGGTCAAGTGTTGGAGGGGTTGCACGCCAGGTACCTTTGTCATCCACAGCGCGTTCCGCATTTTCGCACGAATCCTTACCGGCAGAAGTTCAATCTTGGGGCACGAAACCTGTGACGCAACCGCCGAGTGTTTACCTCAGTCGTCGCAATAGTCGTAGGCCCAGTACCGGTAGTGTACGTACTAGTCTTACCCCACTAAGCCCTTCGTTTAATGTCAGCCAGTTTTCCACGGATGAATTGTTGGGTTACAACCCGCTAAACGATAATAACTTGTCGAGAGCATCGGTAGATATGGCGCCATTCCGACCGAGTATGGACGAAGAGATCCAACGCCGAATTTCCATGTCGGAGGATATTAAACATGAGTTCCGACAATTGAGCGAACGAGGTGATGTCGGCGAAGCCATCCAGAAAATTATGGCCAGTCCCACTATCCAAGCGTCGTTGCCGACCGAGTCCCGACGCCTTAGTCAACTTACCAGTCCTCGAGCCAGCTTGAACCCTTCACCTAGAGTCCTTAGCTTGGGGTCACCTCCCCTGGCGGGCAGTAGCGTACCGGGTTCTCCCGGGGAATCTGCTAGTACTAATCATCGTCTATCCGAAGTTTTACCACCCCCAGCGACTTCGAGATCTCGATCGGGTTCCACTACGGAAGAGGGGATGGGTAATTCATTCGGGAAACGCACTAGTCACGAAAACAAACGGGTGTCATGGAATTTGTTGGCGGCGGCTTCGTACGAGGTGCAACGTCGGTCGTCTTTGTCTACGTCTAATCCTACCTCACCGGCTTTTCCTGCGGCTCGCATACCGTGGTCACTTGAGGGTGGGTCGGAAGGGAATGATCGACGACGCGTGAGTGAATCAGAGGAATATGTTGGTGAGAGAAGTGGCAGTGGAGGAAGAGGAGGAGAAGCAAGTCGGAAAGCCGTGCCTGGAGAAAAGATTGGTGATGGTCAGGAATTTTCCCAGAAGGGACCGGTGCCGACGACACTTGGGGCAGCGTCTACCTCGATATCATCGCCCATGAGTGGTGCCCAGCCCCGAACAACATTGGCTGGTACCACGCCGGGTAAAGAGGGAGGTTCCCAAGTGGCCCAAACGAAAATGCTTCACCAACGTAAAAAGGCCTCACCGGTACTCACTGCTACCCATTTATTGGCGCAGGACGCCTTGACTTCACCACTCCACAGGGTGAGTCATTCCGGGGTCGTGGGGGTTAAATCCCAGGGGATGGGGGAAGGTGTAGGTCCATTGTGGAATCAAGAAGGATTAGACGACAGCGATGGGTCAGTTGGAACTATGGTCACTTCACCCGTGGTAGTTTCCCAAGTAGGAGGAAGTGGAAGTTATGCAACTGGTGGCGGTGTTTCGACCCGGTCGACGACGGGACGCGATGGTGAAACATCCAATTTGAATGTGTGGCTTACTTTGCTCCGGGGTTTGGAACCCCTTCCAGAGGACCAACTGGTCCATGCATGTGATCTAGCGGGAGCCACCCCAGGAGCAACCATGGATCCTTTGGAACGAACCAGGGCCCATCCAGATCCATCATTACTCCATGATACGTTGGGGGGATCGGTACCGGCGATGATGTTGACCAACGATGAAGAATTTATGCTGGATTACCTAGCGAAATTTCCCAATCCCAACGTTTCTTCGGGTAGTGTCGCCAGCATAATTGAATTGACAGCGCGCGAAGGGAAAACTGACGATTTACGGAAACCTACCACGGGTGGTAAAAGACCGGACTCGCAAGCTAAAATTACCCACGCTGGGAATGATGTGGTGGGGTTAAGGTCTACCCAAGGTACTCCTTTACATCGTAACAGTGGTATACCGATGAATAGACACCCGCATGGAGTGTCACCGGATACGTACGGTCGGCTCTACGGGAAGTTGATGTCGACTACCGCTTCCGCGTCTTCGTTACCGTTGATGGGTTCGCTGGAATCTAGTAGTACCGGTAACAAATCGGGCGATACGCTATCCAGAACTCAGCGTAGTCTACCTATAGACGCCAAGGATATACCTCATATCCGTCGTGGGGTTAGTATGCCCATCAGGATGTCCTTGGCCAAGGGGGTTGATGATTCTTCGGCAAGTCCAATGGAAGCCTTTTTAACGTTGTCGCAAACCCTTAATGACCAGTTGGGCTCATTGGAGCATGAATTGGATGATATCGCCATGCATGTCGTACGGGCTTTTTAATAGCTTCATTGGTATGGCCGGATGGCTTTGGTAACAACTCAGTTTACCGGTTGCACTAGATGGAAGCCCCATCAAAATCAACTGTCAATTCGAGAGGTAGTAAAATATGTGTATGTGTATTTGTTTAGGCTGAGAAACATGATATAGAGAGGGGGGGGGTTACAATTTTGGGTGATTTTTTTTTTCAACTATATAGAGATTTGGAGCGAAAAATGTACAACATAACCAATAGGATTTTGTGTGAGACACATTTAACTTTGGCGGATTTTTCTCCATATAGTCGAAAAAAAAATCACCCATTTAGCCAGGGGTAGTCCTGACTATGTTTAATAATGTGTTTATTGTTTATTGTTTTTTTTTTGGTTTTGCTTTTCAAGGAAAAATAATGTAAGTATAGCATAGCATAGTTGCTGTTATCAGTCGGCTTATGAAGGCCAAATTTTATTTTATAATTCAATATCAACCGAATCTGATATATAGTCATATAATCACGAAAACGCCGAATCTGGGGGGTTAACCCAGTAGATCTGCTAATATCCATAAAACTGAGGCAAAAGGCTAATACGTACTGCACCAATGAAAGGAAAAAAAATATAAATTCACATATACATGACAATATAGATATATACAACGTAAGTTATCGATTAGCTGGCCATAAAATGGACAATGACCATTTCATCTCAAAAAAAAAGGAGGAAAGCATCAAAAAACAAGACAACAACATGTAAAAAAAATCAATCTAAAATAGTGGAAACCAAGATATGATAAGAGGTGGGGATCTGCTGCTTCTTACGCTACCACTTACCCACAACGACACGTCTAGTACATGGAACAAGCGGCAATAAGAGGGATGATACCAGCGGCGATAGTGAAAGACCTGGAGAGGCTGGCGAAATTGCCAGTATCCGTAGGCATCGGGTCGTCGACAGTGGCAGTAGAGTTGGTCGAATTCTTTCCTCGGACGGTGGAGGAAGAGCTCTGGGGGTCCAACCTATCCGAGTAATTATCTCCAGAAGACATGGGAGTCTTGGGGTCCTCACTCGAAGATGACTGTTCCTTATTGTTTATACCACTGTTACTCTTCATATCCGGCGGCATTCTAATACCACGTGGGATAGAGCCCGCCGGAAGGCTACCTTGTTCCTGTATGGAAATACCCGAAGGTCCAAAGCCCCCGTTTCTATTGGACCCTTCGGACTGGGTTTGTCGCACTGTGGTGGGAGTCGAACCGTCCGGCTCTACTATACTGCCCCGTTCCGTCGCTACACTTTTTTGTGAGGGTTGTGGCATTGGCTGACCAAAATTTACTGGAGTGAGTTCTCCTGGAGGGAGTGCAACAGCTCCACCTGTCCCTCCGCTTTGAGGAGCGGGTACACCCATCACCAATAAACCCGTTCCCAACACCGTCGTAGTCGCCAACAGAGCAGTGTGCATGGTGAAATGCTGGACAACACCGCCGAAAGTAAAGGGCAAAGAGAGGACTGTCAAGGGAAAGGTGGGATGATAAAACTGAGTCAAGATATAAGATTTGGAGAAAAAAAACGAGGAAAGGAATCCTACTTCGGAAGAATTTGTACTAGTGAGTCGATAGACAAGGTACTGCAGAGGTAAAACCAGTAAAGATTCACGAGTTAATAGATGACAGAAAGGATATAGGCTCGCCTTTATATAACGTGAAGGTCCGGTAAAAGGCTATTACTGCGTTTTTCCTAAACGGGTCGCCCTGGTGCTGCTTCGAAAATGAATTTTAGCGGAGATGTAAGGGCCAATAACAAGGCCATCTATTTTACACAAGAGCTTATTTTGCCCCTTCCCCGACTGGGTGACCAGCGAGGGTGCGGAGTGGAAAGTGAAAGTAACACACGGCTTCACCAATGAATTCAAGGTATCACCCACCAGGCGTCTGTTAACTGGTGCCAATACTCTTCACCCTCTCCCCCCAATTTTTGGCCTTCCCTGGTCCGCATTGCCGGTTTATGGTAACCAATGGAACATTCAGAAGCAATCCCTCGCCAATGTACGATGAAAATCTGGATGATGTCAACGTCCATAATAGTGTATACACGCCTTCTGTTATTTTTTTTTCGAGATACAATGCCATGTCTACATGCCCCTATCCCATGCTACCGAATAAAAATGGTAATATATTGGGTTCATAAATGTCGCTTTGGTTGGCTGATGGGTCAATAGGTGTGAGGACCAGAATCTTAGATTTCTCTTTTGTGCACCGAAAGTCACTAAGAGTCTATCGTCCAAAGTTCATATATCTATTTGCGATAGGTAATGGAGGGGAGGGGAGGACATTACTAATTCTAGGAAAACACAATGTATTCCCAAAAGTACAAGAAATGACTCGGGTCCTCTCCTCGGTTGATGTGCTACGCCGACGAGAATGGGAGCAAAGGCCCTCATGGTATTACGCCAAATGGGAGGGTTACACAAATGACGAAGTTACGTATCTATTGAGAGGGAGATGGCCGTTACATGTCTTGAAACATACCCTGCCCAACTCTCCATTATACGACAAAAACAGTACATGTGGTTGCCTATTTTTATTTTAACTGTTGCACCTTTCTGCTGCTGAAGGTTGGAAAGCCTGGTTGTGGGACAAAAATTATCTGAAAAAAAATGCGGTGTGGCAGGCAGAATGACCAATGTTCAATTCGGCCAAAGGATGGTTCTCCTCCTTCCTTTCGATGTTTTACTGAATCCACTCCCGCAGGAAATGTTGTTTTCTAGCTGGTATGGTTGGGAATTGCTCGCTTGAATCTGTTGTTAAAGTTTGAGCCTTTAGCATATCTGACCTACATAAGAACAGGGCAAGAGCGTGGTTTTGTTCTCCGGAATCACGACTGTAGCCGGGATTATTTCTTTTTTTTTTCCACCCAGAACAGTACAATAATTACATGTCTTATTAAAAACAACAAAGGGATGGAATGACAGTGATTATACCTCTTGTTCACTCACCAAGTGATAATTGGCCCTATTTCTGCGACTAGTTTTTTTTCCAAGGACATCATCCAACAACATAGTCAAATACACGGTATCCATTGACAAAAAATCAAGAAGGAAGAAGTACAGTATAACTTTTACTTGTAAACGAAAGGTATAAACGGTTATGCAGCGAGATTTCGTCATCTCGTAGAAAAAACGATCTACAGTGTCGAGCTGGAGTTAAAAGTCCGAAAAGGCCCAGAGGATCGAAACAAGTAACCAGATCAAAAATTCTAAGGACCAACAAAAGAAGTACTCTTTCGTTTTTTTTAAACCTTCACCTCGGAGAGATCCAGGAGCCCACAGAGACATTTCATCCAGTGACTACACTATTCCGCTCGCTGAAAATTTCGACGGAAGTTGGCGGGAGAGGCTGGCATAAATAATAATGGTACCTCAATGTTATTATATCCCTTGCTTGGAGCTGGTGTTTCATTTGGCATGCTTTTTTCCTATGACTTGACCTGGACTAACAGGAGAAATAAACCCAACTCTCCTGGCTAACGTACTACCCAGATGATACCAGTGTACCTCTAACAACGCTGGTAACTGGCCAAGGCTGTCCACATGCTTAAGCAACGAATAATTGGCGGTTCAACCAATCCACTTGTTTTCCATGAGGCGGTTAAACGTATGTGGTTGGTGGTGACACAAGCTGTCAAATCACATACCATTCCTTTTCATTGCCCACGTTGTGGAAAATGATTGCTCAATAAAACGACAAAAAAGTGCACAGGTACATTTTATCCGTTTTACGATTTTCAGCGATAATGACAAGTGGGGAAGATAAACGTGTATCCGAGGGAGTCTGGTCTGCTTTTGATGAAAGTAGTATGAAGAATGGCTTCCGTTGTCAACTTTTTTTTTTTAATCGCGGGACTCAATTCTGTACAAAAGATTTAATAACCCTACGGCTTCCCAACAACCGATAACGTGAGGGGAAAACAATGGGACCACTCTTTTTTTTTAAACTTGTGCCAAAGTAGACATCCCACGTTGATCAATAGGGTTGGGTTGGATTCGTATAAACCCAAACTTGAAGGCCCTTTTCAACCACACCAACTTACAAGCACTAAAAAGTGTCCTCCCCTTCTCATGCACTATTTTATAATCCCCCCCCCTCCCCCAGCTGTCTGGCCCTTCACCCGCGATTGTGTTTTCTTCTGACTAGAATCTTGTCCTCCCAATTACATTGACCTTATTTCTGGTTTCTTTTTGGTTATTACCCCCGTCTTTTATCTTTGTTTTTTTTTTCCACTTTTTTCCTTTTTCTTCACAGAGCAACACACACTTTAAGGAACTTGACCTTTGATAGACTATTTTTCCGACTGTGCTATTTCTAGCAAAGGCTTACCATTTCTCCACCTTGATGGTATATACAATTCTTCTTTACAACTCTTCCCATTTCACTATTGACAAATCTAGCACCAAAGGTAAGTTACTCCAAAGGATCGCACCGGATGGACCAAGGTTGCCTTCAAGACTCTCTTCTACTGTTCGTACAAGTTGCCGATTCACATTGGTCATACAGGATGAGAGTATATGGGCAGGGGATAGAACCATACAGGCTTTTCCAAAGGGCGAACGGAACGAGTTTTGAGAAAAATAAACCATGGGTGATACTTTGCTCATCTCTTGTATCGCCAAACACTGGAGCCCGATCGACTGGATGGTTCTACAAGTTTGGAGGTGACCAAAGGAGGATGCCTGATGGGTAGATCCTTTCCCCCTCACTGCTGTTGGCTTAGCTGTACGTTGGTATTACCAAAGCCTCATTCTCTGGGTGGCCCTGTTTTCTTGCCTCTTCGTGGAAAAAACATGCAGATACAAAAGTCAACATAAGGGGTATTCGTTGTTGGGTAAGGAATAACGGACTTTACCCTCTTCTGAGCCAAACTCCCATTGCAGATGAACGAAAGCATGAGAACGGTGCGAGCCCTTGGGTGGGTTCCTAGGTAACCTCTCCGGTCCTGCCCAAGGCTTTACATGGCCTAGATTCACCAAAGACCAGAAACTAATCCTCTCCTTTACTGCTAATATTTGACATGATTCATACAAACTACGCCCACCTACCCGGCTCTCACTTACCTTGTCCATGGGTGGAACAGTTCTACGGTCTGCTTGAAACGGAAACGTGTACATCAGAGCCTTAACGTGCGCCATCGAAGTACCATGTCGGACAGCGAGGATTGGGACTGCCCGTTGTGTCTGGAGGAGATGGATCTCTCCGACCGCTCCTTCAAGCCGTGTCCCTGTGGTTATCAAATTTGCCGGTTTTGTTGGCACCATATCAAGGAAACTCTCAATAACCGATGCCCAGCCTGTCGTCGGGCCTACTCTGAGCAGAATATACAGTTTACCCCGGTATCCACGGAGGAACTGATGCGTTTAAAGCAAGAAAAGAAAGCCCGAGATCGCGAAAAGAAAGAACAAGAGTCGGCGAGTCGACGCCAGTTACAAAACATGCGGGTGATCCAAAAGAACCTGGTTTACGTGATTGGACTTACGCCGCGGTTGGCCTCGGAAGAGGTGTTGCGCCAACACGAATACTTTGGGCAATTTGGTAAGATTACAAAAGTGGTCATTAACAAACGAACTAACCAGCCATCTTCGTCCTCCCACCACGGGCCTTCCTATGGTGTATATATTACGTACTCCCGTAAGGATGATGCGACCAAGGCCATCGCCGCCGTGGATGGTAGTGTATCCGACGGTAAGACGTTGCGGGCCACCTACGGCACCACCAAGTACTGCACCTATTATCTTCGACATATTCCCTGTCAAAACCCCAATTGTATGTATCTTCACGAACCAGGCGAAGATGCAGATAGTTACACTAAGGAGGATTTGGCCTCTGGGAAACACCATGCGCGTGACCAACCGCCTCCACCGGTCAGTTCTCCACAGCCCCCAGCCACCAAGGTACAGCCCCACGTCTTGGGCAAGGCTCCTACTTTAACATCTCCCACTTTGTTCCCAGCGTTGGGCCGGCGTAGCGAGTCGGAAGTTTCCGCTCATTCGGGCACATCGTCATCTACAGTGCCCATAAATGTAGCACACGCGACCGATACTAAGGAGAAGTCCAAGATGAAGGAAACCGGCGGGCGGGCGAAGAGTCCCCACCCAGAGGGTTCTGCCTTACCGGCCACCGCGTCGTGGGCCAAGATAAGTACCAGTAAAGCCACTGCCCGGATTTCTCCCTTCGCCGAGGAGCGGGAACGTAGTGGCCAGCATAAGCTGGTGGACAAGTCGGCCAAGAACCGGGGCAGAGGATCGTCCAGCCTTGCCAGTACGTCATCCCTCGCTCGTAGTCTTAAATCCGAAGGTAAATTGTCGATTAAGCTAAGCACCAAACTCAGTAGTAAAAGTACACCCAAAGGTACACCGAAACGAAGTAATTTGGACACTACAACAGTATCGACCGCTTCAGAACCGGAAAACCAACCCCAAAAATCACCTACCGTAGAACCCCCATCGACCGAGGCGGCCCCTACGAAGACGGTGACCCCGATCGCTACTAACATCGACAACACTGTGACCCAACCCCGGGCTCTATCCCCGCTTCTATTGGCCGATGAACACCACCCCCTACAACCCGTGCCGACCTATAGTGGGTCGTTCAATCCATTTGGTAGAAATATTATGGAACGGATCTCCACAACGGGAGATGGCTATCCGAATGAAAGCCCGGCCAAACGGGGTACCCGGGGCCTATCCGTGCACACATCCTCCGGGACGGCCCCACCGGGTCATGACTCTGCTTTTGATCCGTTTCGGTTCCCACTGGGCTCCCCCACTTTGGATGATACGGCAGGTGCACTTTCCCCTGCGCCTTCCAAGTCATCATTGGATACGATTCTTCCGAACCTCAATCTCAATGACTCGTTACTTAGTCCTCGACTTGTGGATAATGCCGGTATGTCGTCCCTGTGTTATTCTGTGACCCAATCGTCTCCTCTACCCGCGGATCTATTTGCCATGACCGCTCCCATTCGCCGTATGTCGGCCGCGACTCAGGAGCCTACCGACGCCAAATCCGCATTGTCCTCGGCTCACAGTCCAAGTCAGGAAGATCGCAGCGCCATGAATGCGTTGTTTAGTAAACTCAAATTGTCCAGCTTTCACCAGAACCATGCTCCGTCGTTTGTCTCCCCCCTGGATAACAACACGGGGCTGTCATCGAACGGGGACTCTTCGCACCTGGGCATGACTTCTTCCCTGCCGCGCAAAACGTCGTTGCTTGCAGGTGCCGTGGGGAACACCGGACTGGTTGCCCCACCCGGTCTAAGCCGCTCTTCTTCCCAAACGGAGATACCCACTAGGTCCCTGGACACATTGTCGTCCAAGTTTAACAGCCCCCTGACGGGT
This sequence comes from Dispira simplex, assembly GCA_027478255.1. NCBI lineage: Eukaryota > Fungi > Kickxellomycota > Dimargaritomycetes > Dimargaritales > Dimargaritaceae > Dispira > Dispira simplex. The sequence continues at coordinate 42,579 of JAOPJG010000008.1, read as the reverse complement.
AATACGGAAGGTGTGTTTGGAAATGCCGGCGACGTTAATACGCTGGGAAGTCATTCGGTCCTGGGTAGAAATCCCACCGGCGGATTGACCGGCACCAGTTTGTCTTCAGGGTTGCTGGGCGAGCCCACCAGTCTTTCCACGGGTGATATGATGACCTCGCGATTAGGAAGGGTCACGGGAAAACAACCCGGTGGCTCGATATCCCAAGAACGACCCACACAATTGAGCGACCTCTTAGCCCGGTTAACCATGCAGCACGCCCAGAACCAAAAGATGACCGAAGGGTTAGGTAACCAAACGTTGGGTGGTCTGTCCCTGTCCTCCGACGCGGCCATCGAAAGTGTGGACAAGCTACTGATCAACCCCACCACTGGCACGAGTTCTTCTGGACTGGGTGATAACCAATCATCGGCGTTATCCTCGACTGTGCCCTATACTATGTCCCTGCAGAATGACCCGGCCATAATGTCGGTACGTGGTGCCACTGCCGGAAGGTCGTTACCTCGGCAATCCCTGTTGGGTTCGGTACAGGACCAGAGGGAGCAGCAGGGATCGGTCTCGCTGTTGGCGTCATCCACCGGAAATGGCCAAGGTCGTTCACGATTCTTTAACCCGGATACAAAGGCCACCCCTTCAGGAAGTTCGTCCGAGGGTATGTCTTCCGCGGTGGTGAGTGGTGCAGTATCAGGATTGACTTACTCGTCCGGGGATCAAGTGACCCAATCTATTGCAAACGAATCGGTTACATTCACAGAGGCCAATGCAAACACCCCCAAGGAAGCTCTGAGCCAGAGCGTACTGGGGCGAGTCTTGGAAAAGAGCAATATGGCCACCCCATCGGACTCCGCGATAGATAACAGGAGTGCCACCAAGGAAGAGCAGAGCTTACAATCGGGCCGAAATCTGCTGGATACGCTATTCAAAAACGCCGGTCTGGCACTGCCCACTCCAGATCTTACCCGTAACCAAGGGAACACTAACCCCATGGTAACTTCGTCGGCGACTGCCTTGGATCAGCATGGACTGAATGTTTCCCATCTACTAGGGGTGAACGGCCAACCCAATACGGTCCCCATGAACAGCGATCGATCCCAACACCTGGGTGGTGGCCCTGTGGGTCTACCGGGGCAGGGCCTTTCTTTCCCGTCGCAAGGTAATAACGGTTTTGCTGACATTAACGACAGTGGGATGGGTATCTTCCACAATTTGAATTCGTTGGTAAGCCCACCTACAGGACAGGCCCCTGTTGGATTCAACGACTTGGTGAACAACCGTGGACCGGAACTTGGCGGGGGTCAAATGGGCCCTATGCACAGCGGCAATCCGGGTATGAACATGGGCATGAATTTGGGGCCACAGTTGAACATGAACAGTTTCTCGGGAAATCCCAACGGCCAAGGTTTTGGACTGGGCCCACATCCTCACCACCACCACCATGTTCTTCCCCCGCACCTCCATCACCCTGGACACCCCCAGCAGGGAATGTTCGTACCCCAGGATCCCCGACCTCACGCTTTACACACCAGCATGGGCCCATGGATGAACGGTGGACCAGGCATAGCGTCGCTCAGTGGTCCTCCTCCCATGAGTTCTCCCACCGGTGTCCTGAGCCCCGTGGGGTACTCTGCCGCCTCCCAGAACCCCACCACGGGGGCCATGTACCCTCAATCGATGGGACTGCCCCCATTCACACATGGATTGTTTGGTGAGCAGCCTACGATGTCATTGAACTCGCAGTCCAACGGTAACCACACATTTTCGCAACACTAGACACCTCGGGGAGAGTGACATGATTGCATTGACGGGTTAGTCCTTGCCTGTTTCTTGTACGTTCGCTCTCATGATTTTTAATTAATTACAAAGGGGTTGAGAGATGTAGGTTAGCTGTCAGCGAGTATTTTGCTCATCCAATGAATTTTTTCTCACTCCGTGTCAAGGTAAAATACAGCCGATGGGGGAGGGGTTGCCTATGCTGCAAGGTGAGTGAGCCAACGTGATTCGATTGATAATGTCTACTCTCGGTTTTTTTTCCGGCTTCTTTTTTTTAAATATATACCCTGACTTTTACTAGCTTTACAGATGATAACGGATTTGGCTCTACCAACCGTTTACCAATAACATGTCTTAAGGGATATTATCATAGTTAAATTTGAAACCAGGGAATGGAATATCATGTTGACACCAGTTAGACGAATGATACGGAAAAGTGCCATGAATTGAATTTACATTGTTATATATTCAGATACTTGATACAGTTTAACCCTAGTTGACCGTGCAAGAAGAAAAAGGTACCAAATGTTACGGTCATCGAGGAGAGCAACAAGTCACTGCCAGTTGGTAAGATGGACTTTTTATGTTGGCCATCCATCACTTGTTTAAAGTCAGGGCCTGCACCAGCTGCACATGATGATTTTTACACACGTTATTGTCTAATACCTGATACTGTCTGTAAGGGATAGAACTGTGCGGAACTGATAATAGGTACACTGTGACGGGTAAGTGTTGTACTTTATGCTGACCATCAACAATGGTGGAGTTTTCACGCTACACCTCACCTCGCTCCTGTAAGGATCGGGGTTTCAGAAAGGAATTCCCCGCTTTCAAGAACCCCATTTCCAGCTTCCTTGCCAACTTCAATACGCAAATTCTTTAACTTCGAAATCTAATAACGTGTTCCTAAATTGCGTGCAATACGTTTTTTTTTCTACCCTCACATGAACCTTGCTTTTCAATTTTACTGACCATTTTATTTTTCACACATACCAGCGATTGTCGGACAATATCGTACATTCATTTTTTTCGTGGTTTTCGTTTAGATAAGAAGAGTTATTACATATTGATCCCTCTAAATTACCATTTACGTCTCCAATTACAGTTCACACCACAAAAACACGCTGTAGCGAAAGTACTATAGTTCTGTGGTTTTCAGACACCCACTCGTGTGCTTAGTTTCGAGAGTGGACGTATTGTACCAATAGGTATTATACCAAGTGTATGACCAACATGGGTAACCAGACTAAGCGAACGTGTACAGGAAGTTCAAGTGGCACCGATAGCAATGGAGAAGAACATGGCGCCCAAGAAACCACACGGTTATTGGCAAGGGTGGGCAAGACGGCGGACAATGCATCCCTTTCGGGCACACAACCCACCCGAGTTCTGCAGGGTGAATCATTCACTTCTGGTTCTCACCAGGGTGCCCCACCAGCACCAACAGCGGCGAGCACGCCTTCCCAATCGCGACCACGCCGGAGAAGAATGTCGAAATTAAGGAAGCACCGCTCCCAGCAGTCGTTCATAAGCAACGGTCCACCAGAGGACCACCAACCTCAGAGGGGTAGTACATCGCGCAGTGGTCGGCGATATTGGCCCCCCGACCCACCTCCCACTTTTACACCCCGGAGTACGACATTTAATACTTCGCAGGAGATGAATTATACACCTCGGCGCCGGTGGTGGAATGCTGTAGAGGCCACCCGGACGGCGTCCTCGCTTACCGTGGGACCCATTGGACTAACCTCGGCTTTTTCACCATACACGTCTTCTTCTGGTTCTTCGGCATCCTCTCTGGGTCAAAATGGGGATGGGTCGACCATAGGGACGACTCACTCTGAAGATGTTCTGTCGCACCACGTACAATTTGTATGTGGTACTGGTGAAGATAATGAAGAAGAGGAAGAAGAAGGTCGGTCAACGGCCAAGGCGCCCACCAGTCCTGCGAATTCGGGTACCATAACAAGTTCCAGTAAAACTCCTACTTCCAGTCGGGTTACAGAGCCCTCTCTAAAGCCAAATTTATTGCCCAACCACTCTTCCCCGGATCCCAGTAGGTCTATTTCGAGCTATACCCCGCTTGCGTTGCCACTACCGTCGGACTCGCACCCTTTAACTCATGGTACTTCAGCGAATTTGCCATCGTTACCGGTTCACCCCAATGTGAATGATAACCGAATAGGATCTTCTCACCCTGAATATGAACCCCTATTGTCAGCTAGTAGGGTAACATCGCCGCACCCTACACCAACTGATCGATTTACGCGTTGGCGGGGAAACGGAACCCCGGGAAGGCCGGCCATCCCTCCGTATCTTTACCATGAGAAATTGCGCCCCTTTTCACCGGGTGTTCGCCGAGACGCACCATATTCCTTTGATGGGGGTTCACCCTCGGTATTGGATTCCCGACTGCCACCTTCGGTCACCAAACGCAACGGGGGTATCCCGTCTAATGGCTACACGTCGGACACTTCGACGGGACATATTAGCCGACAATCCAGTTCGATTTTTGTCCCACTTCCTTCTGCTCACGGAGTGGAGTCGGGTACGACACCGTCCGGTCGGTCCAAGGTGGAGATCGGACCCGACTGGGAAGCCATTCGCTACTTCACCAAATACGGTGATATTCCACCAGCACAAGACCCGTCCGGTATGGTATCGACTAACCCGGTCGACTCGTTATTCGGTGGACAGTCCGGTAACATCACGGACGATTCATGTTACGTAGACGACGAATCATTCTTGGACCCCCATTTCCGGTTTACGTATTTTTCCCCGAGTATCGGTACCATCCGTGCCCGTGAGTTACTGGATCTGCAGACCCCGCAACAGTCCTTGGAGGAACTACTGTCCGCATCAAAGCAGTCTTTTTGGATCGATGTTTTGGCACCGACGGTACGGGACATGATGATACTGAGTCGCTTTTTCCACATTCATCCTCTGACCGTGGAGGATATTCTTACTGAAGACGCTCGAGAAAAATGCGAAACCTTCCAAAACTATTATTTTATCAATTTCCGTACGTTTCAGATGGATCCCTCCCAGGATGAGTACTTGGATCCCATCTCGATGTACATGGTGGTGCTAAAAGAGGGTATCATTTCTTTTCATAGCTACGTTAATCCGCATTTGCGGAACGTGCTTCGACGCATTCGGCATATGCTCAATGTTACCACCATTACCCCCGACTGGATCAACTACGCACTTATCGACGACATCACCGATCATTTTCAGCCTGTGATGCGCTTGGTGGAGACGGAAGTGGATTCGGTGGATGAATTGGTACTGATTCTCAACGAATCCGAACAATCAGATATGCTCAGACGAATCGGTTTGGCTCGAAAAACTGTCATTTCGCTGCTCAGATTACTAGGTAGTAAACCTGATGTCGTTCGGTCGCTGATGAAACGGTTCGAAGCCAATTACACTGGTACAGGTACGTTTCATACCCAGGAAACACAGCTCTACCTTGGGGATATCCAGGATCACTTAATGACCATGTTACAAAATGCCAACCACTACGAAGCTATCTTGTCCCGCTCCCATGCCAATTATCTGGCCCAAATTTCCTTTGAAACTACCCAAACTTCTAATCGAACTAACGACGTGGTGGCCAAGCTGAGCGCCATTGCCTCCATCTTGGTCCCGTTAAATATCGTAACCGGTTTATGGGGTATGAATGTACCGGTGCCGGGCCAGGAAACGTCCGATCTTCAGTGGTTTACCTTGATAGTGATTATGCTGGCCATTTTTGCGGGGGTCGTACTATTTATTTCCCGAAGAGTAGGCATCATTTGATTTTAAGAGGTGAACTTTTTCCCTGGTTTGAAAGGTAAAAGAATAAGAAATAACAAATGATAAAAATAACACTATTTTAAGATATCATTGCTTGTAGTATACAACATTTCCTGGAGAAAATGTTATTTTTTTCGGGTGATTTTACATTTACAATCTTCCCTCAGCAAAACACTGACGCGAATAACGCGTTCATGGATCAGGCGGACTGTGATTGTGCTCGACAATCATTGCACGGGTTCACAGGGATCTACTCTGGGAGTTACTAAGTTTACCCAATCACCCGCCAGAATACTCGTCCAAAAAAAAAATAAACATACTCGGTTGCGTTGATTGGCCAAGTTGGTCGTCTTTTCTCTCACTTCGTGTACGTCAGGCCCTTCTCGGTATTGTTTACATCTAGGGATGACCGCGGATCCCATGGAAGAAAGCTCCGATAAATCCAGTTTACTTTTACCCTGTAAACCTGTCAAAAGAACTCTGTCCACCAAGATTTTACACATTATTGTCAAAGAAGATCAGCACAGCATCCACCTTGAACAACCCAAACAAAACACCACTTACTGGGCCTGACGTACGATGGATGTGACGCGCTAGAGCGGCACTATCCGGGTTTATTGGGATTCGCGTTACTGTCGCATTTTTTTTCCTTCCTAGGGTGCTTGTCGATTATCACAGACACGCGCTGAACTGCCTTTGGTACAACGAAACAGTAGTGTATTGGGCTAAATGACTTTGAACTTCGAATATACCTCACTTGGCGTGATTGATTGGTGTGGTTCAAAGCCAAGAAAATGTGATATATGATGATTCACCGACGTTATGGGCTGCTACGCGTCCTAGTATGATGCTATAAAAACCCTCCACATGCAGTCCTATCCGGTTCACTTATTGCATCGCTGGCTGATTTTTAGACACTGTGGAATGTTGTATTATAGACACCGCTGTTTTCTTTCTTTTTTTTTTCTATTGAGCAAGTGTATCCTAGTCGTGTTGACTTTCTATTATTTTCAGTTTTTATACCTAGCGTGGATGTTAACAACGGTTGTCGGCAACTTTGTGGTTATTCAGAAAGTCGTAGCTTTCTCGAACGAAAATTTATTCTTCTTATTCCCGAATGCTTTTTTTTCTTGTCTAATTTGGCAAAGTAGCGCCTCCAATATTACCGCATTCTTCTCCGCTTTCTCCTAACAAGTGCCAGTGAGTTGGTGCGTTACATCATTTTGAAGGTAAGTATCGTTCGGTGGTTGTGATGGTGGTGTATGATAGAGCCTGGTACCCCTCGGTTGATGGCACTGTCCTGCTACCCCCTGGTTGGGTTCTTTGCATAAAACCACGGGGGTAGGAGTACATTGCTGAGCCCTTGCACAAGAACATATTAGCTAGTCATCGAATATGATCATCCCATACTGTGAGCTATCCACTACCCGTTCCCCGTTTTTTCCCTTCAAGTATTACTGTATTTGTGTTAGCCTTTGCAACCAATTTCGATTCGTAAAGTCTTCCTATCTACGTAGAAGTGGGCAGTGCTAAATGAAAGTATGGAACACGTTTCATTTTCACTGGTGGGGAGTGTTTACTACATCTATAATTTCGTCTTTCTGTACCTTTTGCCATCTTGATTTACACCGTCATCCGAGTGCTTTTTAATTTTTTTTATTCACAAGTTTTACTAAATAGTTCTAAAACGGCTTAGCTTATACTACAAAAGGTGATCACTACGGCTATAGGGCGTGGGGACATTTGCTAGGCAGTTGTGCCTATTTGGTAGTACAGGATCTACCGGCATGTTCATTTGTTGTTGATTTTTTTGAAAGGGGTGGGCGGCTTTCACTGAGTGGGAAAGAGCTGTGGAAGGGATAAACACTCCGTACACTTGAATCACGTCTCACCGAGGATGATTTACACAGTGTAACGCGCGGATGACATGGGATACAGGGGAGTGTTTCGCGTCGGGTTGGTGTTACCGTTTTTAAACTCCGCGTTTCCAGGCCGGTTGGTTTTTTCTGCACTTGTGTATATCACTACAGGCGTTTAAACTGGCTGTCTCCACCATTTGTTTTTTTTTCCTGCTTAATAACTAACTGCCTTTTTATTTATGTTGTTGATTTTTATGAATATCGTTCAACTTTTGTCGTATAGTGCACTTCATTACTGATTCCAAATATCTTAACAAAAGTGTAGCACGCTTTCCTTACTCTATTTATTCTGGTACAGTTACTCGTTCACCCGCCAAAGTAACTCGCACGTTTTGATAAACTCTCTCAGGGTACCCGGAACGTTCAACGTCGTTCCCTAGACTTTGTCCAAGCCACCATAACTACGTTTTTCTTCTCCCAGACGTACGCGGGTGAGTTGGCAGCATGCGCTATAAATCCACCGTTTTTTCTATCCCAGGGGTTCTGGGGCTCTTATTCCTGATTCTCCACCTGGTGGGCCTCATTGTATACTCTGCCAAAGCTACCAACGATATCAACCGTGTGGTCGACGACAATGAATACACTAAAATGTGGATCAATGTTGTGGGGTTCGTGTTGGTATGTCAGGGCTTATTCGTAGTGTCCCGGGAATACTCGTCCATACGTGTGCTTCATACACCTATGGTGTGGATTATCTACTCGGCTATCATGACCATTTTTACTATTATGCTCTTTGCCTCGTACATTTCAGTGGGTGAAAGTGGCACGGCGGTGTGGGCGCTTACGTTATTGGGTGGTAGTCTGTTGTGCCTGGTGTATAGTATGAAGGCACGTCGGGGTTATTTTGTGGACTCGATTATGGATATCCCTCACCACCGACTGGCCAACGACAATTCGGGGGCTGGCGACGTGGTCAGCAGGTTTATGGATTACATCTTTGTGTGGGTGACCATTCTGTTCGTATTTGTGTTTGGCTTTTTCCTGGCATTACAAGGGATCTGGTACGCGGCCGATCGTGGTAATTACCCCGCGCGAGGCGAACGTGTGGAAGTATCGGTGAACCATACCGATTCTTATCAACTTCACGTTTACTGTAAGGGTCCCACCGTCACTGACAAGCCTACCTATGTTATTCACAACGAAGAAGGTTCGCCTTACACTACGTTGTTGGCTCTGCAGTCTTCGTTGAGCAACCGTAACCGTCGGGTATGTATTTATGATCGACCGGGTTACGGCTGGAGCGATCCCGGCTATGTGGTACAAACCCCGCTTTACGTGGTGCACTCGCTGAAAAACGCCTTGGACTCTCTCAACGACAAAGGACCTTATATCATGCTGGGTTACGGAGCAGGAGGTGAATACGCACAGTTATTTACCCACGTGTTCCCCACTACCGTGGTGGGTGTGGGGTTAATTGACAGCTACCCTAATCGGGACGCCTTGTACGCCTACGCTATGAACATGACCGGTACCGAGGCTTACGATGATTATGTGTCTTCGGTCAGTCAATACTTTCAGTCTCGTCGGGTGATTACGCCCATGGGTTGGCAACGACCCCTAAATGACGATTTCCCCGGGTTCCAACCCAAGGAATTACTCAGGGAACATATATCTCTGTATTCCACCAACAATCATTGGCAGGCCCGTTATTTTGAATACGACGGGTGTGGTTGTCGTGCTTACCAAGCGCTCCAAGGTTTCCGCGATCAAAACACCACCGATTACTTGCGTGCCCAGGCTTGGCCGTTTACTTGGCCGTCGTTACCCAAACCCTATCCCTCCACTCCCTCTACCCCGGACCTTCCTGTACTGATCATCGCCGCCAGTCAGACCATTAACAAGAGCTGTGATAGCACCCGAGATAGCAGTATGAATTACCATTGTCAAGCTGATTTGGCTGAACAAAACGTGTTACGTCGTCAACGTGATCTGTATAAGGCTACCCTTTCGAACAACATTCATTCTGTGGAGTGCCCTGGCAACTGCGACCACAATTTGGTATACACTTCTGCCGACTGGGTTTCTGGTGAAATTGTCAACTGGTTTCGTTAAATCGTTTCCTCCTTCCCCTTCATTATTTTTACTTTGAACCTTTTTGCGGTTGTGCTTAATCTCTGTAGTGTGTCGTAAAACTTTGCAGAAAAGAATGAGACAACCAAAAAAAAAGTACCCCGGCAGAGTACGCTTTATATCGTTCCATTTCGTACAGTCTTTTTTTTTATGTGCCATACTCCCCATATTCCGTTGTTTCAAAATTTACTTGTACCGATTCAGCGTTTCTACATTTTCGCGATGGTTTACACAGGTGTGTTTTTTTTTCTGCGCGTTCTTCACTTCACTTTACTTGATCGTAGCAATAGGAAATCAATGGTCTGTGTAGCTAATTAATATGTATTCAGTTTTTTTTATAAATAAATGAAATAAATTTACTTGCTGATGTTTTGGTTTTCCTAGAATGTCGAGATCTCTCGGTATAGAGAGAGTAGGGGTGGGTGCGCATATCGTCCACAGTCGGAGCCTTTGTATGAAGCGATTAATCTGATGGGATAGTTTTTCAAACAGTCAACCTATTCCAGCAAAGGGGCGACGCAATAGTTTGATAATATAGTAGGGCAAAGACACGACATTTAATATTGACTTTCTAATAAAATATTTTTATTCAAAATTCACATAGGGAAACAATTCGTCAGGTGATGTGCCACCCCTTTTTATAGCCCTCATTTATAGCAACGAAGGGAAATAACTCACCCCCATCACTGTCAAATAAGGTGCTTATTCAAGGCTTTTGTCATCATCTACGAAGTTTATCACCAGCACAACATCCTAGTTTTATCACACCATGATGTGAATAACATATCCGTCATCATGACGCACCACGCCCATTACGGCTTGCTTTCCAGTTATTCAAAAGTTTAATGGCCTTTTTCATTCCAGTGGAAAGCGGGAGAGTCCTTAGTGAGTTTTCGGTAACCCAGCGACAGGTGCGTGATTCCACAAGGTCTGGAAGCCATGGCTGACCATCGACTATCTTTGCCACATCGTTGATTTTAGTGGTGAGTTGGAAATCGGCCGACGAAACCGCTTCTATTAATGTCGGATTGGCCACCAGGGGCCAATAGTGGACCTGGTAGGACATGTTAATATGACTAAAAAGGTGGACTACCGTTCCCACAAATGTACAATCGGACGGTTGCAGGGATAATTCCACGGGTCGGTGGGGTATCATTTGGGTCAGCAAGTGGGGAACTAGATCAGAAATTACCGTGTACCATGGTTGGAAAGCCGTTGGTGACCAGTCCTTTCCAGTCGGGGTATCCGAGGCAGGAATTGGGATAGTCAGAGGCTCCCATAGGTTAGCAAGTAGCCCCTGGGGAGGTCGTCGAATAAACAAGTACTTTCCCCGGGTCGTAGTAGTTGATAGCAGTGGTGAAGGTTCCGCCAATAGTTCGATAATGAATACACAGGCTGTTTCTTGGCGCGGTGGTTTCTTTTTACCCTTACGAGGGTATATTGTAACCGTGGGTACTTCCAGGACAGCTGGATCGACGGGTAGGCATACATGACAGGTTTCGACATCGGGTTGTCGAGCCAAATGAGCAATCCGGTGGCGAAAAGTATTGTAATCCACCTGTTGTTCACGGGCACGACACCACTTGGCTACAGGGCAGGTACCACAATTGGGATTTTTGGGAGTGCACACGGTCGCCCCAAGTTCCATTAGGGCCTGGTTCCAATGGCCGGGGCAGTTTTCCAGTAGTAATCTCCGCGCTGTTTCCCAGGTCCAGCGAATCGCATTGGCTTTGGTCACGTCACCTCCGAAAACTAACCACCTGGAAAGTACACGCACCACATTTCCATCCACCAAGGGTTCGGGTTGTTGATATGCAATACTGGCGATGGCACCCGCGGTGTAAGGGCCAATCCCGGGGACTTGCGACAGTAGCTTTTCGGCCGATTGGGGTAGAATGCCATGGAATTTGCCCAATACCAGAGCTGCACCTTCTTGAAGCCGTCGGGCGCGAGAATAGTACCCGAGACCTGCCCAGATTTCGTTAACCCTTTCCAAAGGGGCAGCGGCAAGGTCGGCCAACGTAGGAAAGGTCTGTAGCCAAGATCGGTAATAGGCCTCGACCGTTTTGACCTGGGTTTGTTGCAGCATTACTTCACTGACCCAGACCTCATACGCTCGCTGACCCAACTGTACAGGAGGAATGGAATAATCGTCTGAGCAACTGGTGGGGTCGTAGGGAATTCGCCAGGGCATCCGTCGTTGGTGTTTATGATACCACATCATCAAAGCTGTCTGGATTGCTTTAATATCTGATTCATCCTGGAACTGGTGCAGCGTTACCTTGTGGGCAGGCTTTGTTTCGGTATCAGCCAACGGCGACGATGGGTTTGATCGCGATGGGGAAGCTAGGTCGGAAGAATGGGGCTTCGACTGAATTTCGCGGGCTCGTTTACGACTCCGTTGGGGAGTTGCAGACTTTGCCGACATTCTAGGACTAACTTGTGCATAGTCTTGAACTTCTTCCTCGCTCTCGTTGTCAGTAGTTTCCAATTGAAGCTGGAGCTGGAGCGAGCGAGGCCGGGCTTTTCTGGCGGGGTTACGTCGTAATAAAAGCGGAGTTGTCATGGTCTATTCGACAACACATGCATTTACCTATTCGGTCTTAATTTATTGGAAAAAATAGCAGAGGCATGTTCAAAAAGTACAACAACAAGCCAAAATAATGACCAATGCTAGACATTTAGCAGACAAAACCTACTGTCGAAATGTGGACATTTTTACACGAGACTCAGTGCAACTGATTCTAGCGATATTTCTCAGCTTTTTCAGCCTACTGAAATTTCTGCCCCTACTTCACGGTAGGTATTGCTGTTGTCCTGATTTATATAAAAACCGATGGACTTTACCCTTTAGGGTACTCTTACCCGATAAATTTACTAGGGTTTGGCAAGCCCTGGCGAATACATAGTTATGCACGAGTATCAAGAAGCTAATTTTAAGGATGAAACCCATCTTGGTTACTGACTAGGCTTTGGTAGAAGTAGACAGCGGTGCTGAATGGTTAGCAAAAAATGAGCCCATGTCATAAGTAAGCCATGGGCATTTAATAATTTATTTAATCAAGTGTGCTTTACGGTGTAAATTGTTTTGGAGGTTTTAGACAACGGTCCGAAGATTAAGGAAGCATATACCAAGTGTGTTTTTAAAATACAGTACAATAGACTACGACATGATAAATGAGTAAAAGATAGCTAGGTGCAGAGCATTCAAAAAGGTCAAGTGTGTAGCGGATTATAAACAGAAAATCAAACAAGCCAGCGCAAAACAGCTATTTACTAGTATATCGAGGCATTCGTTCATACTCGTTAGGCGGAGGAAGTGAACAATGTTTAGAATCTAAACCGTTGGATTTACCCTTGGTATCATGGCAGTGGCGGTGGTCGTCTGAATCACAGTCACAGTCAGAGTCGGATTCATCCGAGTCCGATTCGTCGAATCGGCGAGTCTTGCGGAAAATACAGCAAACTTTGGACTTTTTGCGGTTCAGACCTTCGTTATCAACGACATCGCTATCCCATTTGATCCGGGGTTGACGCCGAGGCGATGCATCTAAGGTTGGACTGGGCTCGGCGCGTAAATAGAGAGTACCTTGGTAATCGGGCGTTTGGTTAGCTGGGCTACCCGTGGAAGTGGACGGGGAATCGGCTGTACCGGGTTCAGTACCAGACTGGGTTATCGTTATGGTTCGAGAGCCATGGTTTGCTGCGTGGGTGGCATCACCACCGAGTCTTGGTGCATTATCAATCACCATTGTTATAAAATGCTTTACAAGTATAAATATGTATTATTGCCAACCAAAAAAAAAAGAAAGAAATGGGCAATTGGGGATGATAAACTATATAAAAACATAAAGCGCCAGTGGGGAACTGCCCGCGTGCAAGAAGTGGCGTGGTTGAAGAGGGCCCAATACAATACTGGGTGATAAAAGACAAACGGGGGAGTCTCCTCGATTTTTCGAGTGGATGAGAGGAGAAAACCCCTCCTCTCCTTTGGCTTATTTTCCAAACCCAATCATTACCATAAGAAATGAACGCCCAGTGGAGCACACGGGCGCATACCTCCTCTCGACAAGGACAGCGCTCTATTCATCACGTGAAAGAAAAGTGACGATTTTCTACATTTTTTCCATTGTCCCTTGACCAGCAGAAGAGCGATCCGTTGAAAAAAAAACCATGATATACACATGGATTGGCTTACATGCAACCAATGGTTAGTAGAGGCAAATGGGTAATCCCACCGATGTTGCAATGGCCAGCGTAAAATTGACCCTTCGCCCAGTATTGCACTGCGCCTTTTCACTAACCGACGACAATTTTACATTTACCACAACTCCATGTAAACAATCCAAGCCCCAGAATTAATCAATTTCATTCTAAAATTGTATAATTTGGTTAGATTACGAAAACAGAGAAGTATGGTATCTTCCTTATTCTATGAGGTCTGACAAGCGGGGAAGGGGTAACCCAGTCCTAATAAAGTAACCCACTGCGAATGGCGGTAACTGGACCCTACAAGAGTGTGTTCCCTTTCTAATAGGTCACATATCCTTAATTACCGACGTTATTTTCTCATTAGAGGTCGCTTAACCTTACTCAAGCCAGAGTTACCCAGGGTGGGGCGCCCGTATATCTCGGTCAACCTTAAAAAATGTTGAAAGGCTGTAGAGCCCCCTTTTTTTTATTTCGCACACCGAAAAGCACACGCTATTGGTTGGTGGATAATTAACCACAAAAGAGTGAAAAAAGGGATGCCTATATGTGGAGAAGAGTCTCATTGCTCAGCCCAGTCTTTGTGATACCTGATGTGTGAAAAAAAAAAACATGGCGTGTAAAAAAAAATGTGCTTGTGTTGGGGCTTGCATGCCACAATGAGGTTGGTTACATTCACCCACAGATGAGTTTGCAGGAAAAATGGCGTGCATCTTGATGACCAAATAGTTACTATGTCTTCACGCCTTAAGTGTGTGGTTGAGCAACCCCATATGCTTGGTTGCTTTTCCCATTTCCCTTTCTTTTTACCGTGTCCACCAGTCACTCACTGATTTGACGAGTTAGGTTAAGTGGAATGCCACACACTTTGAGAGCCATCTGGAGGTCAAACTGGTCCAAGACCCGCTGCAGAATGACACCACAGACACAAAGCACTACCTTTATCAAATACCCACCCACTCAGAAATCTGATAGTGCGAATCACACTCATTCCTCCACATTGGTCAGAAGGGAGCCCCTTATCTCCAACTAATGTTGATCCAGTAGCAATGTACATCTCGGAGTAAGAAAAAGAGCCCAAGGGGGATATTTCGGAGAATAAAGTAACACACACAGTATATTGTAGCGGGAAAGAAGGTCCGCATTAATTCGTAGGGTAATTTAAGTGAAAGACCATTCAATAAGACATGTAATAAGGAAACGGTACAAAGCATCAGGGATAGTAGATATTGGAGGTTCTCATCGCGTAGTCTAATATGGAACTCTACAGTCATCCTTATGCACATGTCGTCAAAAGCAGCAAGCCACTATGTTTTCACCCTCAAGGTTGACCTCTTAAAAGCAGTGTTTCCATGTAAGTGAGTGTGTGTGATGAGTCATTCGGAATAGGAAAATAATGCTGAATCGCTTTAGCTTATAGAACGTTGTATTTTGTACTTTTAAAACTTCGAATCGATGCCAATGATATAAATTTCAACACAACCCGCAGAGTGTCCCACGATATCCACAAACCAAAGGCAATGTTGTTGACCTGATGCGCACTGGTAAAGCACAGAAGCGGGAATCATTTTGCTCGTCCTGACTAGTCTACAGTCACGCTATTTATGTCAATATTGGTTCATCCATTGGATCTGGCTGTGGTACTGGACACTCATTGGGTGACCTTGTGGTTCCTCTTTATCCTTTCGTTCTTTTGTTTTTTTTTCTCCATTATTGAACAGCTCACCACTATTATGGTGGCTTAGCGGTTACACCATCTTGCCCATTTTAGCAACTTCCTATCCCATGCCTCCTTTACCCCCGGAATTGAAGAGGTGATATAAATGAAGCCTGCCCCCGTCATGGCAACATTTATTTACAACCCATGTTTTTATCCTCTCTCTTTTAGTTTTCCTTTTTAAAAAATCGCAGGTGAATATAAATTAATTATAATCCCTGTGTCGTGGATATTGCACTCCAACGCCACGGTTTAGCCTCGATATTTCACAATGTACATTTTCCCCCGTATTTCGCCAATATCCCTTTGCTTTTTCGAGTAATTTAATTCTACGGCTGCTTTTGGTTGGCTCGTTTACGTTCTGATTAAATTATCCAGACTAGAAGTCTTGATATGGATTTTCAATTGGTAGAGCCATAACTCTTTTTCCACTGTTTACAAAGGGTGCCTAGACCGTGTATCTTTGTTGCTGTTTATGGTAAAGGGTTGTTGGGTAACTTATTGTTCCTTCCTCCGAAACTGAGTCTCTCAGGCCCCACACTTGTTATTCAAAGTACAGTCAGGTTACCCTCTCTCCTTTGGGTGACGTCGCTGTGTTTTTCTTTTGGCGGTGTTCTTGGCGTGTATAAAAGGCATATCCGTTCTGTCTGCCCACTACATGTATAGCCATCAAAATCCAAGTGTAGATACTGTCGTGGGGGGTTTTTTTATTATCACCATCGGCGTTACTAAGGTGTAATACGCACGGCTTTTCACATATGTTGAGATATTACAAATTCACACTACCTCGTACACTTTACATTTGATTTATCAGACCAAACTATTTTACTGCTTTATCATCATGGCTACTTTTAAAGACAAATTCTACCGGTTTTTCCGGATGGAAACTTACGACGCAGAATTATTTGTAACATCGAACCTGGTGCAACCACGTGTCTTGTTTTTCGTACGGCTTCTCCTTATGTTGTATTGCGTCGCCACTACCATAATATTGTTTTACGCCAACTCTTACCGGTTTTTCTATTTTATGACGTGTTGGTCCTTTTTAGGACTTACCATATATGTGATTATTGCCACGGTCGTTTCCGGACGGTACTGCTTTGGTCCTGCTAATATGGGCCGACGTCCTAATCTGCTGGAGGATGCTCCCCGTATCGTCCAGCTCGTCCATTGGTGGTTATACGAAACCATCACCGCTTTTCATATTTTGGTCCCCTTGGTGTACTGGACCCTGTTGAATTCGCAACTCAGCACCAATTCAGCGCTCCATTTCTACACCCGTATCGGGTCTCACGCGATTGATTTTGTGGTCATGGCCATCGAAGTCTTGCTCAACCGTCAAAAAGTGGTGCCTACGCATTGCGTCATTCTATTGATTATCCTGGTATTATATTTGGGCCTGGCCTATTTGGTGTGGGGAGCTACCGGGTTTTTCGTGTATCCCTTTTTAAATTTCGAAACTAAAAAAGGATTTGTCGCCCTGTACGTGCTTGGGGTGGCCGTTGTGTTTATCCTTTTATATCTTCTTCAGGTATTTATTCACCGGGGTCGTGATTATCTTTTCCGGAAACGACGGCAGCATATGGCTTATGTCGAAAAGGGTAATGCCCAACTCTACCCGTTAGAACCTGGATTACGTCACTAAAAATATCTCATTTTTGGGGATTTTTATTCGTTACCTTTTCCACTGAACCGCTTTTCTTGAATCTTTTTTTTTTACATTGTTAATTTATTGCTGATTGTTCTGTTGTGCCCATACAATTAATAAAGTTTCAATAATGGGGGACAAGTATATGTAAATCATCATCGTAAAGGTGTGTTGGGGATAGTAGATATGCTGTAGTTACTGGTTTCGTCGAGATTCCTACGCCATATCTTTTTTAACTACATACGATAATATTTGCCCTGAACCATTATGGGTGGTGGGTTCGACATGCCAAGTCAGCTTGGTGATCCTCTAACCATCTAAAAAATGTACATCTATCCTTTCCGTGCTGTTGGTCGGCTTGGCAGAAATAAAAGTAGCGACCCAAGGATTCTTCCCGTTTTGTGACCACACGTAACTGGCAAGGTATACCGCAATGGCACTGTGGGGTGCGCGCTGGCGTAAATTCAGGTCGATAGTATCGAAAAGTCAGACTAATGCGGGTGTCGGAGCTTAAAGGGTGAGCATCCATGGGTGTATGGCGTTGGATAGTGTGTTGATACTCTTCCTGCATGGGTGGCAGCATAACGAGCAGGGCATTGTGCGGCAACGAAATGTTAAAGGTTTGGCCGGAGGTCGAGTCACCCAGCACGGTAGTGGTCAGTGGACCAGGTATACGTCGGATGCGAAATTGTCGACTCACCCCCAAGGAGATGGAGGCAATGGTGGGGAAAGGTCCAATATTGGAAAGACGGTCGTTGTGCCAACCTACACCTTGATCAGATCCCCGGTAGCAATTAGTCACTACCGCATTGGCACGCCAAGGACCAGGGATGGCCATATGTGGATAGTTAGATAAGTGTTTAGTTAAAATTTCGTTGACTTTATTTTCCACCAGTCGACGGGTTTCGGCCAGAATTTGGTTGTACGGTCCACGAATACGGATCTGCCGACCTGCAAAGTAAATACTACCTTGTTGGTTGTCGGAAGGATGTGGATTTTGTTCGATTTCTGGACTCGTCTGGGTAGTGAAGTTTTTCGGGGAATCGCTATCATCCTTATGAACCTTCCATGGAAAATCATGGTCGGCGTAAAGCGTGGACGTACTGGGTGAGGTCACTTGTCGTTCGAATAGGTACCACTGATAACTAGGCCACGTGCGGGACTCTTGCAGGAAGGTCAGGAATAGCTCGTCGGCCAATGACTTGGGTAAAAAATTATAAACGAGTACACATGGTAACTGGCGGGCGATGGCGTCGGGGTGTACTAGGTTGACGAGTGTATTCGTCCGTCGAGGCACTTTTGTCGGTGACGCAGCTTTATTCCACCGGAGGAGTTTCACCAATGGTAAGGCTCGGTTGTCGTTATCCTCCGCAGTAGTATGTTCGGAGAAGTTCTGTGACGACTCGGACCGAGTCTCGTTAGGTTTCGTATTGGCGAGTTCCAAACAAGAATAAGGGTCGTACTTGTTCTCTGCAGTAGTGCGTTGCCGGCTGTTGTTGTATTGAGTCAGCCGGGTTTGGCGGAGTGGACTACTCTCCACATATCTTGTTGTGGGAGCACTTAGTATTTCAATGGCTCTCTCGAGAGACCCTTCAGCCTGTTCGAGGAGAACGTCACACAATAATTCTACAGAGTGTTGTTCGAAAACGGACAGTAGGGTGGCCAGTTGAAAGTCGAAATCTAGTTCATTGGGTTCACCCGCGTTGGAAGCCATGTCTAGAATGGGATGGGGGAAACTATAATACAGTTAGGTAGTCCCGATTCCTTACTAAACAACAGCAACAACAATAGCAATAGCAATAGCAATAGCAATTAACAAGACTCACGCTATGAGGTACACGAAACGTAACGAAAACCAGCTCAACCACCAGAGGTCAGTTACTCACGTTGGTATACAAGTAAAACCGCCCAAGAGTAAATCAATGCCGCAGTCGGATTTTTTTTTGATACAGTGTAGTAAAGTGATTGCCATAGCCTTGTTTTTTTTATACTTTGAAATATCTTGTGATAACAACAACGTCATTGATAACCTCCACATTGGAAATGTATGACTACATCCAAGAGGTTACCTAGGGAGGATATGTATTTACCCATTTTTAAAGCATCAACCATGATATCGCAACAAACCCGAGGAGAAAAGCCCACGCCGAAGTCTCATCCCACCCCCTCTTGATGATGCGGTGGACCACTTCCCTTCAACATCGAAAAGGTGAAACAAGGTAGGGCCTTAGGAGAGGCAAATCTACGGACTAACCTTAGCCGACCTGTAATGCAGGTTATCACCCTGGTCGCGTCACGGTTAACTCAGACGCTATGAATCCTCCCGGTTACCCAAGATGAAGAAAAGAATCTTTCAGGTCGAGATTTCGAGTCCGGCTAAGCCCACACGACGAGAAGCTCTGACCAAATTCGTTCATCCCACAGATGAGATTGTGCAAAATTTCCAAACTGCTCCGCTATGGCGAATCAGTTGAGGAGACTTCCCTCCAAAGGATTGATTTCCTCATGTGAAATACACATAAATATGTAGACACTAATCTGCTCATTAAGTTTTATTACTATTTCGGTGGGATCCTGCTCGATTCCGTTACGGTATAACGTACCAACACTCGTTAATCACGAGGGCCAGTCATTTGTTTCTTAACCCAATTCTCCAGACCACCATCAACCACCAAATCCTGTGCTGCCTTGCCAATTAACGGTAATTGAAACGAGGTAGTCGTCAAGGAAGGTACGCCACCCGCGGTAGGAAGTAAAGTGACACGGCCGGACGCGACGTCCAGATGGGCCGACCACCCCGATCGCCAAGTCAGGGGTTGATCGGAAACCGGAATTTGTTCAAAGGCCTGACGTAAAGTTTCCACCAACTGGGGACTTTCCAACACCAAAAGTCCGTTGTTGATCGCATTGCGTTTAAAGATATCACTGAAACTACCCGCGATGACCAGTCGGATGCCAAAGGCCAAGAGCGCCGTCGCGGCCTGTTCGCGGGACGAACCCGTACCAAAATTGAACCCACCGATCAGAATGTCACCCGCGTGAGCCCGCTGGACGAACTGAGGGTCGTAATTCTCCATCACCACTTTTTTCATATCATCGACGGTCATGTTGTCATTGTAGGTATATTTTCCCGAGTAAATGCCGTCAGTGTTGAGATTATCTTGCGAACAAAGGATTAATTCGCCCTGGAACGTTTCCGGGAAACCCGGTACAATAGATACTCGTGGGGTTGACGCGTTGGAAGTCGACGCCGAACTAGTATCACCGGCTTGGGCACGGTGGTCTACAATAGAATGGGTGGGGCTCGATGCAGTACCTAGGGATTGTAAAGTGGTCGTAGAGGGTCCGCAAATGTGACCAGCAACGGCCGAGGCCGCCACCACCGCGGGGGACGCTAAGTAAGCCAGTGATTTGGGTGAACCCATCCGCCCTTTAAAGTTACGGTTGGTGGCGGATATCCCAACTTCACCATCTTTCAGCAAACCGGTACCTAACCCAATGCACGGACCACACCCGGGGGGTAATATGCGGGCACCAGAGTCAAGGAGCGTTTGCCAATCACCGGCTTCAGTGGCCTCCTTTTGCACTTCGGCACTCGCCGCAGCCAAGTAAAATTCGACATTAGGATGTACCTTTTTACCACGCAATACCTGAGCCGCCTGGTGAATATCTGAAGCACGGGAATTCACACAGGACACGAGGTAGGCCTTGTGGATGGCGACCTGTTGTTGCTCCAATTCGGCCAGGGGAGTGGCCACTTTAACCGAATTAGGACCGGATACGTGTGGAGACAAGGTATTGAGATCCAGCGTCAAGGTTTTGGCGTAGGTGGACCCCGGTTGGGCCCGGAGGTTATCTTCTAGAACGCGACCCACGGTGTCCTGGTTGACACGGGGATGGATAAAGTCGCCTCCTTGCTGTTCAAGCTGTTGGGGAGAGAAGTTGGGATTAAGGAACCGGGTCACCGAACGTACCTTGTCCATCCGGGACTGCAGCCAGCGCTGGGTAACTTGATCCACGGGGAAAACTCCCGCTAATGCACCCCACTCGGTGGTCATGTTGGCAATGGCCAAGCGATCCTCGATGCTGAGTTGCGCCACTCCGGAGCCACCAAATTCGATGGCAGTATTGAGCACTTCGTCTTTAGAAAAGGTTCCACATAGGGCCACGATTACGTCCTTGCCCGTGACACCCAATGGTAACTGTCCTTCGAGTTGGACACGCACCACGGGTGGAATTTGCCACCAGGTTTTACCCGTAGCCCACACTGCGGCGGCATCTGTACGCACAATGGGGGTACCAAGACACCCAATACCACCGTACATATTAGAGTGCGAATCACTGGCCACCGTTAGGGTATTGGGAAAAGCGTACCCTTCTTCAATCATCACTTGGTGCCCGATGCCCCGTCCGGCCGGGTAGAAATCTACCCGGTGTTCCCTGGCAAAGGCAGCGATTCCGCGATACTTGTTGAGGTTCGCTTCGGATTTGTTTTGTACATCATGGTCCAGAGCGAATACTGGTTGGCGGGGGTTGGCGAATCCAGTGGCCCCAATACTCTGGAATTTTTTCATGACAGCCCCGGTGTTGTCGTGGGTCAGTACATGGTGTGGTTGGATCGATACAAAGTCGCCCGAGTACACATGCTGGTTAGGTTCCAAACCCACGGCGTGGCGCTGGACAATTTGCTCGATTAAATTCTGGGGACGGAAAGAAGCCTTGGTCTGGTTGGAAGCAAGGCGTATCGACCACGTTGTCGTGGTTTTTGGTAACCGTTGGACCGGGCGTAAGAGCTGCCCATTGGTGAAAAGGGGTTTTGGGAACACGGTGCGCTGGAAATGGATTAACCGGTTTTGGCCGAGTGAACGACGCAGTTGGAATGTCGCCTGGGGTCGACACCCGTTCCATAAATTCCGACTATTCGACAGCATGTGAGATTGAAATTTAACACCTTTCTAATGAGCAAATAAGTAAATAAACCAATTGATAAATGATGTGAGTCGGTAAGGGAAACCCACTGCCAACGGTGCACTAATATACAGTGAAGTGGCTCTGGTATTAGTAGGGTAATTCGGGTGATATTTTTTTCCAACTTTGAAATAAAAAAATGCCCATTAGGGTTGAGGGATAAACCTGTTCAACTACAGTGGTTAAATTATGACCAATATATTGCTGCTAGGTTACCTGGCATAGATAACAGCAACCACTCATGACCAGCTGACATTACGAGTAACCCTATCACTTTTTCCAAAAGTTCTCTACAGGCCACAATCAATGGAGGTTCAAGGTGGATAGACATCTTGTCCTATTAGAGGGTACTTTAGTGCTATGAATCGTCCAAGAATTGAAGGGTCATCAATTTGAAATCACTTGCACCCTCCATGCGGACTTTGGTGTGTACGATCGGGATTTTTCTGAAAGGAACGTACTGGTTTTTTTACCAATGACAGATATCCCATCCTCTACTAATTGACTTTGATTATGCACACCTAGCCAGTGACAAAAGGTGCCTCCGTGCGGGTGCATGGACTTTTACAAGTATCTTGAACCAGGGGGAACACTCAGACCATCTCACAATCCCGGATAGGGTCGAATCCTACCTCATAATTCAACCAAGGTCCTTCCCTATGCCGTTTCTCCCAAGAACACCACACTACTAACGTGTCACCAGAGACATAGAGTGATCTTAAGGATGCTTTTATAAAAGTGGCTTGTGGGATTTTTAAAGAAATCTGGGTACAGTTAAAGTATAGTGACATTCACTCCACCCCCATTACATCAGGTGCTTATGGGATAAAGTATCTACCCACATACTCCGCTAGTGTAGATTTAGTAAAGGTGACGTTAGTGTTATCCATGTTCCTGATAACATTAGCCGTCTTCTTTACTTGTGGCGTTAATAGTAGCCCTGCTCAGATTCGCCAAGTTCTGGTACTGCTACCAGTGCCTATTACCTAATCTGCAGCACTCCATTGTCCGTTCACACCCTCAGGGCACTTTTCCACATCCTAACTCCAATGCACAGTGGCCATTCTGTTCATCTAAAAAGGTTCTACAAGGTTAAAGTTGTATGCACATGTTGTTATCAGCAAACTCACCGAATCTGTGAAGGATTTTGGTCTCTAGTGATCTTATACATACGAGAACCAATTAGGAATGTTAGTTCTGAAGCCAAGGGATATTCTGTATTGTATTCACCATGCTATTGAATATTGCCTTGCGGAATTTCAATGTCGCCGAAAAAAAAATGATGCAAACGAGACACATAACCAAGGTGGAATTATTCGGTAAGAATGCTTAGAAATAACGCTCTGCTTTCCTTTCACCAGAACGCGTTCAAAACCTCTCCCATCCACCCCCTCCAAGTTATTAAGCATCCAGCTATTCGTACTTGGGAGATAACCCGCAGCCAACTGCCGGATGCTGGGGGAGGGGTCATTCTCGGTTCCAGCGTTAAAAATCGTACCATCCACCGCTATGAGCAAGAGAATAGAATGAACCCCTGGGAATGAAGTGGATAAGCGCAGAGATCATCCCCAGTGAAATCCATGTATCCGACAGCATGCTCACTCTGTGGTGGGTGAATAACCCCGACCGATGTACTGAAAACGCGGGATCGCCCGCCGGACTTTTTAGGTAATTTGCCCATTATTAGATTCTGATTTGTTATCACCCGCGATTAACTTATCCGTAGAAAGAAGGGAGAGGGGAAAGATTTTGGATCGCGATATAAACACGCACTTTTTTTAAGTATGTATTGCCCAGCATCAAAGTCTGTTCTCAGCGACCTAATATCTCTTTATAAGTACTCACTGACCCCTTGAAGACCCGCTGTGAATAGCCCCCACTCCTCTCTGCATGTGGTCTCATATTGCTCCTTGTTTGCTTTGTTGTTGTCGTGGTATTTCTATGGCTCTTGTTGCTATTTTTTGCTATTTGTGGTGTATTACCCATTAGCCTTGGTCTTTCAAGTACTTGTATTCTTAATTGCTTAATTCCGCAACCGTGCAATACCCCGCTGTCAGTTGGTTTAGTGCCTGGGCGTGGATTAGCTCTGCGGCATTCTCGCTCTGGTTGCCCTATTTTATATAACCTGTGCTGCCAAGACTTGAGATTGCAATTACGGTCGTTATTGCCACTAACAAGACTAGACATTCCTTTGTACCTTACCTACGGATACCAACCTGTGCTACTCACTTGACCATGACCGCCCTTAAAGAAAAAATTAGCCAAAAGGCCTGGTGGTCTCCACGTGGCTGGTGTAACGTGTTGGTGCTGGTATTTATCGTGCTGACGATGCTATCCCTCTTCATTATTTACCCCATCCTCCAAAACTATGTCAAGTTTGACCAAAAATCGACGGACGTCAAGGACGAAAATCACCAATACCAACCTTTGAAACCCGATAAGCTCCCTATCGACCCCGATACCCCCAAAGACGCCCTGACCCGCACTACCTACGACGGCGAGGAGTATACGTTGGTGTTTTCGGACGAGTTCAACAAGGACGGGCGTTCTTTCTTCCCTGGGGATGACCCTTACTGGGAGGCTGTGGACCTGTGGTACTGGCCTACTATGGACATGGAATACTACAAACCGGAACAGGTCTTTACGAAGGATGGTAACCTCGTTTTGCAAATGGACAAAATCAAGACTGGTACATTGGACTACCGTAGTGGGATGTTGCAGTCGTGGAACAAATTTTGCTTCCAGGGCGGTTTGTTGGAAGTTAATGTGTCGATGCCGTTCCGCGCTGATGTGTCCGGGTTGTGGCCCGCCGCTTGGGCTTTGGGTAACCTCGGGCGGGCGGGTTACGGGGCCAGCACCGATGGCATGTGGCCGTATACCTACGATACCTGTGACTTGGGTGTGATGGTTAACCAAACCAACCCTGCGATGTCGTACCTGACTGGCCAACGGCTGAACAAGTGCGTATGCAAGGGTGACCACCCCAACCCAGGAAAGGGTCGCGGTGCACCTGAAATTGATATTTTCGAAGGATCCGGAGGGATATATGGGAAACCGGCCCAGGTGTCTCAGTCACTCCAGGTGGCACCCTTTGATTTTCGTTACGAGGCCGACTTCAGCCATGCCACACTATACAACCCAAAGACCGAAATTAACAAGTATAAGGGCGGTCCATTTCAACAGGCGTTGTCGGGGGTGACCCCACTTGATCCCGAATGGTTCGGCGGTAAGGGCTACCAAACCTACGCGTTCCAATACACCCCTGGTACCAATGGTAAAGTGGCATGGTTCGTTGGTGAAAGTCCTACATGGTCCATTACTGCCGACACTGTAGGTCCTAATCATCGTTCCGCTATTTCGCAGCGAGTGATCCCCGAGGAACCCATGTATATTATTTTGAATCTGGGTATGGCGACGGGTTTCAGTACCGTAGAGATAGACAAGATGGAGTTCCCCACCGCCATGTATGTGGATTATGTGCGTCTGTACCAGCCCAAGGATCAGATTGCTATTTCATGTGATACCAAAGAATTTCCTACGCGAGAGTACATTTCCAAACACGAAATTGCGTATACCAACAACAATCTGACCCGTTGGAGTCACGCCCAGTTTGAGTTTCCTGACTATTCTTTAGATGACAAATGCTGAGTGGTTTGGATAAGGGGCTTGGCCAACATCACAGAATATGTTGTCACTAGTGTTCGAAATGTTAAATTAGTGAGGGATGATAAACAGTTAAAATATCTTTCTCTTCACACCTCATTGTGACATGTCTTGATTTTTTTTTTTGAATTTGCCAGGAGTAATGCTAATATTTCAAAATTCTATGGAGTTTCTCTCTCCGCTTTTTGTGAAATTTCTAATAACATGTGAATATCTGCACTATTTAAGCGAAAACTGTGGGCTTCAGTAAAGGAAACTGAAGGAATCTTAGGTCTGTCGCTCTGTTGCTATTTTTTTTAAAAAAAAACACAGGGATGATCTCAGGTGACATGGATCATCTGTGGTGAGATATTTGCCAATTCGAGTAATCAGAAGATTCTATTTTGAAGTCCATCGTTCCCAGTTTATGGACCATCCAATCCGTTAACGGAATCCCGCTTCTTCACTCCACTATTGGAAAGAGAGGGGAAAGGGAGGACCTTTAATATATCATTCACCCAACACTTTTAAACACTCCACAGTGACCCATATAGTTGTCAAGCTGCTCTTGATGTATGGCACTAACACAGCAACAGCTGGAGACTGACAATAGTATGGGGTTACACTCGAGGTATGGGCAGGGAGCATAACAGAGCGAGCGTAAACAAGAAAAGAAATACAGGGGCGAAACCCATTGTTATGTACAAGTACCAATAATATATAGTCTTTAACCCGATTCATTACTGCAGGGAGCGTAAGTGAAGAAGATATTAGTTATCAAGGAATCACATCAAGGGGAAAAAGGGATACGGCAAGCCGAGACAGGTTGTTTTGATATAACAGGTGGCGCATTAATGAGCGAATATCTAAGTAAAAAAAAAAGGAGGATCGCTATGAATACGGAGGATAGTTTCCATAATTGGTGAGTATATATTGTGCTGGGAAGGCGCTCCAACATCCCTGTTGTTGTTTGTTTACTCCTTTAGCAGGGGGTTATTAAAGTTATGTTTCGTCTTTATTTATTTGGCGTTCAGTATTACGATTCTTGTTTTTTTTCTCACTGTGCATAGCAGTGATAAAAGACTGGTTCTGACTTGGAGGTTTACTCTAGAACAATTGTTCGTCTACGTTATGTGTGTTAGCCTTTGTTATGGTCAGTGTTCACTTTTAATTGCTAAAGTTAGTAAAGTGTCGTCGTGGGATGTTCTTTTGGCGGGTTATGTGTGAATTGTCTCTATTCTCTCCTTCTGTCGTGTTGCCGAATTCCCCCAATTCCCGCATTCTACTGCTGTGTTTATCCGAGAAGCGGAAGCACACCTTCTTATTTGCCCAACGGTCGGTGTTACAGCTCTGTTCCATCTTTCTACTATTGGCGGGCCCAACGGCATGAGTAAAGGTCGTCCTGAATCCCGCTTCCCATTTATTCTTTATCTTTTCTGGTACATTTTCCTCTTTACTTGTGCTTGGTTTTACACCAGGTGCCGAACAAGGTAAAGTGATCCAAACTTCAAATATAAAGCCTTAACACTTTTCTTGGGTGTTTGTTTTATTTGTGGTACCGTTGTGGCGGTTCATATACGTGTTGTTTCTGGTCATTTTTTTGGAAGTTCGTAGCAGACGAAGGTACTGCGACGTAAGCCCTTTGTCACATTTTCCAACCCTGTACGCAAGGGTACGGGGCCAGCATGGCGCTACTGACCGCCGTTTCCGAAACCCCAAGACCGGACACCGACTGGAGTCCGGTTCTAGACAAGCCAGATTTCGTGACGCCGATAGTTCCTCCACCGCCGCTGGTGGTGTCAAAATCAAACTCCGCTACTGAGGTACCCACGTATCACGTGGCCTCCCCTAACGTTTCACACGTATCCCTGTCCACGCGGACGCCTCTCAGTGATAGTGTTACCTCCCGCCCCGTGGATACACCGCCCCCGCCAGCCCCCTCGATCAATAACTCAGGGTCAACTACGTTGGCGTGTAGGGCACCAACTAAGCGTGAGCGCATCGTTCAGGAGATTCTGGACACAGAACGTACCTATGTTAATGGGTTACGGTTGGTCCACGATATTTTCTACACTCCATTGCTCGAGGCCACCGAGGAGAATGGCTCCATGATCTTGCCATCCAAAAAAGTGGGTGAAATCTTCGCCAATTTCACAGACATTCTTAATGTAAACCAAGAGTTTCTGCAGCAGTTGGAAGCTCGATTGGCGCCCGGCACTTGGTGTCCGGCTACGGGGTGTGTGGGTGATATTTTCCAGAATGTGGCACCTTTTTTTAAAATGTATTCCGTATATATGCGCAATTTCCAACGGGCACTGGTCACCATCCGGAATTCTGCGGAAACATACCCCGCGTTTCGCCAATTTTTGCGCCAGGTTAATAGCCATGAGAAACTAAAATGTTTGACCATTGACAGTTACTTAATGATGCCCATCCAACGGTTACCCAGATACCGCCTCTTACTAGCAGATTTGGTACGTCACACCACGGTGGATCACCCGGACTATTCGTTGGTCACCAGGGCGTTAAATGTGGTGCACGATGTGGCCAATTTTGTTAACGAAATGATCCGCCAGCACGAAATGTACTCCACAATGGTGTCTGTTCAGAAATCCCTGCACGGGTTTCATGAGAATTTGATCATACCTGGACGACAGCTGATCAAACGTGGACCGGTAAAGAAGATTTGTCGTAAAAACCACCAATTGCGTGAACTATTTTTATTTACAGACATTCTCCTCTATGCTAGTCCGGCTATAATGGAAAATACTTTTAATTTCCACCGGAAATTCCCGCTCGTGGAGTGTCGCGTGATTGACTTGCCCGATTCACCCACATCGGGGGTCAAGAACGTGTTTCAAATCCACAACCGCGACAAATCATTCGGGGTGTACACCGACACGGCGCGCAGTAAACACGAGTGGGTGGGGGCGTTGCACCAGGCTATTAACGATCATCTCAGCGCCAGACGTACCCTGCGGGTGGATCGTTCACGCCGGGCCCAATCCTTGTTCATACCAGTGCCGACAACCATAGTAATGGCCAGTGACAGTCCCACGTCGCTGGCTGGACCCACCACCATGTCGCTACCCGATGGCCCTACGGAGGGCGATGTATTGGACCAACTACCTCCCCCTATGCAACTGACTCCGATGGCGAACCAGTCCCCTTTGTCACCGCGTGTGGTGGAAAATTACAATGCGCCTGTGTGGGTCCCCGATGAACAAGCCGTGAGATGTTTGATTTGCTACGAAGAATTCAACTTGTTTCGACGTAAACACCACTGTCGGGCGTGTGGTAACGTAGTTTGTCATTATTGCTCCACCAAAACCATCGTTATACCGGGGTCGTGGGAATCCGAAGATAAAGAAGCTAGGGCTTGCGATCAGTGTGTGGCCTTTTTGTTTGGCAAAGAGCACCTCAACGATACGAAACAGCGGGCGTTTAGTCCCCGAACTTTGTTAGGCAGTGGGACATCGTCATTATTAGGGCGGACACGAGCCAATCGTAGTCACTCCACAGTTGCGGCTTCACAATCTCTGTTTGGGCTGATCGGTTCATCTGCGGGGACTTCCACCCCTGATTTAAGCCGTACCACCGGGATGGCCACTACGAACCAGCCGGGGACGGTACCAGCCAAAGTGTCGTCGGTGCGTAACCCGCCTCACGTAGGTGTAACTTCCACAGAATTAGACCGTCGACGTTGGTCTTCGTCTTCGTCGTCGTCGTCCGTATTTTCGGTAGCTCCTACTTC
Source organism: Dispira simplex (assembly GCA_027478255.1). NCBI lineage: Eukaryota > Fungi > Kickxellomycota > Dimargaritomycetes > Dimargaritales > Dimargaritaceae > Dispira > Dispira simplex. The sequence goes on along the minus strand of JAOPJG010000008.1, from coordinate 13,084 downwards.
CCCTTGTCGCCCAAGGATTATCGTTGGTCATCCTAGTACCGCCACCACCACCACGTCGGCGTCTTCCTCCACTTTATCGTCTCCTACTTCCCCACGGCGCTTGATGGATTATGGATTATCTACCGCACAGCGTCTATCCCTAGTCAATTGGACCTACGGTTTACCCCGATCTACTTTCTCATCCTTGTCGCTTTCCAGTATCCAGGATGAATCGGTGAGTTCAAATGACACGGTCCGTCCCAATGGAGATGATAGACAAAGCGAGAATTCAGTAGTGGAAGGGTTTATCCAACTGGCGATGCGGCCACTTCGTACCCGCCCTACAGATGAATCGGATGCTAGTGTTCCTCCAGCGGAACCAGCGACGATGGAAAGCGTAGAGGAAACTACTTCGATTCAGCAAGAGGTGCGCCAAGAAAGTAATTCGCAAACAAATCAGTTGTCAAATGCCGATACCATCCCAAATACCGATGGCAACGGCACTAAGTTGGAAGGCGAGATGGAACCCAGTAATTCTAATGGTTCGATAGCGAGTCCGTCACCCACTAGTACTGTGAATGGTGCAGCTACTCTAATCGATGCCGATAATGCCAGTTCCACTACAATTCCCATCACACGCTGCTCCACTGCGCCTACCCCCAATGCAACACGTTTGTCAGGGACAGAGTCATCTAACCACGACCACATCGTGGTTCATTCCACCCGTGGCTTGGCACGTAAACCGTCCGATACCAAAATAGCATCGTCCCAATGTCGTCTTTGTCGGATGGAGTTTACAGTGTTTCGTTGGCGCAACGTTTGTTCACAATGTCAGGGAAGCGTTTGTTCTACTTGTTTGACTAAGCGACGGAGTCAACGTCAATTATTTCCAATAACTCCTTCTACCCAGAAAGTGGAAACTCATTTGCAACCAACCCCTGCTCCGATCAATGAAATGTCGGGCTTCCCTTCGACAGATTCCCAGGTATTGTCACCCAAGTCGTCCATGATGACGGCCAAGATCAGTTCGCCTCTTTTAGGAGTCACGACGCATGCCCAAGTTGGTCAACGAAGCAAGCGTAACTTGTTAAGTACGTGGGTCCAAGCGTCTGATCCGGAATTACACCCAGGAGAGGAAGGAATTAATGCCCTAGGGGAAGGTACGACCGTTAAGAAAACCAGCGGTCAACAAACTGAGAAACCCGAAATTATGACGATATCATCACCACCGCGTTTCGTCCACTCTTCCAAATCTAGTGTACCCCATGAAACCCCCGGGGTTCCCCGTCGGTCTTCCCGTAGTCAATTGGCCTTGGTGATGTCGCCTACTTGGAGGACCAAGAGTGAACCGGATCCAACGACCGTTCCCCTAGTCACACAGCCTCCGAATTCTAAAACTGTTTCACCTGTAGCTTTTCCCCATCGCCAGATATCCCCGCGGTGTCCTCCCCGTTCCTTACTCGCTGCCAGCCATCGTCACTCTTGTCCACCGATTACCTCTTCGGTACGTTTAACCACGACCCAGACTTCTCAGGTGGAAAATCGGGCCAATCGAAGTTTACACCAATTGATCCATCTTAACAATGCGGCTAGTCACTCCGGTGGTGGACATAGTGGAGCAACTCTGGCGTCGTCCAGTTGGGTGAACACTTCCCCGACACCATCTGGTAAATTATGTGACGTGTGTGCCTTGGGACTTGATCCGGATCGGGTAGTGGTGAACGAGGATGGATCGGGTTGGTTTTATCAAATACCCGAATAGGTTCAACTACTCTTTTTTATGAGTTTTCAGCTGAATTTCACATGCCCACCTATACTTTTGTTTGTGAGATTACTAATGCAATACGTGATATTCCCCCAGTTTTTTTTTGGTTGTCCATAATTCCCTGCTTTATTTTTTTAATTGGTAATAACCATGACTAGCGATTGTACTACTATGGGATGCCTATTGTGTAAGTTATGCTATCGTGGTGTTGGTGAATGGTAGGGGGAAGGTTGGATATGTTATTTTTTTTATTTCTTCGGGGGGAGGTTCTGTGCAAATATGGGCACAGGCGGTGTATAATTTCTTGGAAGATTATTATTGTTTTATTTTTGGTCAAGGTAATGAATGAATGAATATGTTCGTAAAGGTTATATATAGTTAAAATGTCAACGTTAGATACGAGTTGATCCTCCTCCCCCTAAGAACACTATGGCTTCATTGGGACAGAAGTAGCGATTCACTAACGCGTGATTGTGTTTCCCTCGATTGCCAGTGGCTGTACGGTATACCAAAGTGAATGATCAGGAAAACATACGGTTTGTTCAGGGGTTGCTTGTTTCGTAGACTGACCGGTATGAGTTACTGATTGGGGGGCCTGATATGAATTTCCTAGCTGAATGGGGGGGGAGGTTAAGGTCATGCGCGATGATTACTTCTTAATGCAGTGTTTAGGGTTGGTTTTATTTAAAAGAAAAGTTATTGATACCGGTTGGCTTCGGTTACGTTACTGCACTGATATGTTGGTAGGAGCGGACTTTCTTGACTAGATTTAGTGGCTCACTGTTTGCCATGTGGGTTAATTTTTACAGACATCTCTTGTCCTTGGTGGTTACTATAACCTTGACGACGGGTTCACATCTGAACCGTGTTCCTTTACACGTCCCACCTGAGCTGCATAATCCAGTGGACCTAGGTCGCATACTTAACGAGCAAATTTTCCTCGCCCAGACCAAGTACGGCAACTATGTCGAGGTCTCGCCGGCAGACAGACAAAAACTTGTGGACATGGAAAGGCGGGCGTTGACCAAGCAGCGCCTCACTAATCACGCCAACTCGATGTACTATGGAACACTGTTGTTGGGCACACCCCCTCAGGAGTTCCAGGTTTTATTCGACACGGGCAGTGTCGATATGTGGGTGCCTTCCGTCCAGTGTGAATCTTCACCTTGCTTGTTCAAAAGACGTTACAATAGTACTCGATCGTCGACTTACCAACCAAAAGGTACTGACGAGTTTCGTACTGGCTATGGTACTGGTTCCGTGTTGGGAATCCATTGTGAGGATACAGCCCGAGTTGGGGATATTGTGGTGTCCCACCAGCCGTTTGGCGAATGTACAACAATGGGACCGTTTTTCTCAACGGTGCCCATCGATGGCATAGTGGGTTTGGCGTTTGGTGCCCAGAATAACCCTCGATCAGAGTCCATATTCGAGCGTATGGTGAGTCAAGGAATTGTGGACGAACCTGTGTTTTCGTTTTACTTATCTAGATTACCTCACCAACAATCCGAGTTGATCTTGGGGGGAAGTGATCCTAAGCATTACCAAGGATCCTTGCGGTATGTGAATTTAGTCCCTTCGCTTTACTGGGAAGTGAGATTAACGGGGATAAATATCATCCCCAATGTTAACAGCCTTGCCAATGACCATGGTACGTCTACCAACCTCGCCATCAATGGGTTATCCACATTGTCACCCACTGATACTACCGCATTGATTGACACAGGTACCACATTAATCCTGCTCGGTTCTGAAGAGGTCATTGCCATTAATAAGCTACTGGGGGCCTCCAAGGAAAGCCAGAAAAGCAACGTGTATTACATGCCTTGTAACCAAACTTACTTGCCCACCGTAGAAATCCAGCTGGGCGACGAAAAATTTACCCTGAGTCCGGATATATATGTTATCCAGGGGGACCGCCAGAGGTGCATTTCTGGATTTGCTACTAGCCCACTATCGAGTATTCGGGTGCTTGGCACGGTGTTTTTGCGACACTATTACGCGATTTTCGACGTGAGACTGCGTCGAATCGGATTCGGTAAGTAATCGACAGCGGCAATTGGTGGGGCAATGAAAGGACTAACGTAATTGCAAAGATAAAACTATGCGTTAATTGTTAACTGAATCTTTGAAAGGTAACTAATGTATGTACATTCCCTTTGATTTGTTATCTTAAATAATAATGTAACCCTGCTTTTTGTTATTTAACGTATATATAAAATCATGTGGATCGTCGCAGCCCCTTCCGTACCCTAAGTTTGGGGCCGCCGCTATGTTCTTTTATTTCACACTTATGGATGTATCCATCCACATCAGGGTCGATGGTTTTTGTAGAGTACCGTCTCTGCGTGATTATCCACCCATCAAGTCCTTAAAAACTAGTGATAAGAAGAGTAAAAACTGATTAATTTGGTTAATCTAGGTGATGGCTTCCTTATTTCGCTTGTTACCCAAGGGGTGGAAGTAGTTAGAGGGTAATCACTATAATATTAAAAATAAAATAACAAATGAGTATGATAAATAGAAAAGCATCGGCGATATGTACGTTTGTACACTCGGGAGGATACTTTGGATTCCAGACTTAAACAACAGTTCATCTCCTCCCAATAGTGCCTACCATTATAATCATATACAGAAAGGGCCTAAGCAGTACTTCGCTAGGCGTCCATCGACTCTCACTGGTAGAGGATGTATAGACATTTCTACCATACTTGCTAACACGGTCATAAGGAGGCCAGTGTCATATATTCTGACTGCCCCGGCCCGCTCAAAGTCCGAGGGTTATTTTCTTCCGGCCAGATTTCGCTGGCATCATGGTCTCGTGACCATTTCAGAATAGGTATGCGTAGACGTAACCAGTGGTGATTCTTCTTATTCTGTCCTTTTATCTCCCCCCCTCTTTACCAACACTGTGGTCTAACAGGCAAGGAATAGTTACAGCAAAGTATTGGTTCGGGTGTAAACCGGATCTGTCTGCAATGCTCTTTTTTTTTCCATAGGGAAGTCCTGAGTGTGTTTTATTCCTTTTCTTTAAACCGCTTTTAGGTTCCTTGACTCCTTTCTTGTATTTTTATTACTCATCCGTATCAACCGTGTTCTAGTTTACTCCATGACGAGCAAGGCACGACGACCTAAGGTAAGTACCATAGTGGTGACATATCCTAGGCCGAGTGAATTCCACCCCTACCGCAGTGTCAACCGTGGAATTCGCTGTCCGACGCGCAATATTGAACGCAGATAGAAGAAAAATAAACTCTTCGTCGTTGTACATCCCGCTGCGAAATCCCTTTCAAGGGAGAATGAGAAAGGTAGACATAATTCTTGCTGTACAAGCACTCTGAGATATTCTACCTCGATACACACCTTTCCAATTTGTCTCGTTACGTTGGGTATTTAACCTTTTCCATACTAATCAGTAGCGGATAAAATATATTACCCTTCACAATCATGCCAAACCCATCGTGTATAGGAACCTGTTCGGTTTGCTCGGGCCGTGCTCCTGGAAACCCGAGATACCCGAGGCCTGCACCGTAACGACCACGAGGAATGGATTATTCGTCATCTTTACCAGCCGGTCTGCCCAGCTAGTACCAAGGACCAAAGCATACGTATCCTTAACGTGGGATTGGAGGATGGGATCGACTGGCAGCGTACCTACCGGGAGGGTAAACGGGGCCACTCTTCATCCCATTACGATTATTTACGGCATCGCTACCGGTTTACCCGTAAGACCACCTTCTACACCCTCCGTCGCAAGTACAAGATCGTGTTTGTTATCGACAGTAGTCCGTCCATGTACGCAATCGACACCCAAACTGGCAAGATGCTTATTGAGCAAGCCTTTACGGCGTTCAAACGATGTCTCAAAGGTTTGCTACAGAGCCCGCCTTGGGACAAGCCCCAAATTTTTGTGACGTTTGCCATGACATCTGTATCGGCCGAGAGTAGCCTGGAGGATGCTCAACGGAACGCACACCTGAGTGCGTTAGCCCACGATATGTTAATCACGGAATTACGCCCGGATACCATCCGTCACATTTTGCGGAGCGCCTACCAGGTTATCCACCAACGAGCGGCCGAGGTTTTCCAGTCTACGACAAAGCCCACCATGGAAGATCTGCAACGACAAAAAATTCCCCAAGGTGCCGGTGGGCCAGGTATCCGCCGGGATTTTCATGCCACGTTTATGCTAGACGTAGCGGACTACCGGTTAAATCTGATGCCTGGCGACTGTGCTCCCGTGTTCGTAATGATCGGGGATTCCACCATACGCTCCAACACGGGTCTTGACCAACTGGCGTTTCTCACCAGCGCTCTCAACCGGCTAGATACCAAATGTGTGTTTATCCAGGTGGGAAGCGGTCAGGGGGCCAATGTTGCGTCCAATTTTGGTTACTTACCGGATAATAAAGCCTCGCGGTTCCTGGCCGTCGCCCTGGACGGTTCTTTCCTTTACGCTAGTGATTGCGTGGATATTCCTTGGCGGGATTTACCAGTGGGGGACTCGGTCACCCCTGATGCGCCGTCGAATTACCCCAATTTGTACCATATGTGTCTCTTGGTCAAGGAAACTCCGCTGGTGCCCCCAGGGGATAATCTATCGATGTACAACGTGGTTAACCGAGGCGATCCTCGGCCGTTGGACGAACCCCGGGAGAACTACAATGAACTAGCCACCCGCCATTTTGACATTTCCCACTGGTTCGACAAATTTCCCTGGAATCCGTACAGCTTACCCCCGCAGGTGGATATTACCCGTACTCGGTGGCGGGACTACCTACTACCCGTACCTTTATACATGATCATCGAGGGCCGTCTCAAGGAGGGGTTCTGCGTTCGCAAGGTAGGAACCATCACATTCGAATCGGTACGCGATGAAGGTCCTAAAAAGGGCTTGATGATTATCCTGGAAATGATATTTTACCCCAACGTTACAATCCAATACCAAATCACTCCGGTCCAGTCATTCGACCAAACCGTCCAAGGACGTTACTACCGGCAGTACAAGGTGAGTATTGATATCAAGCCCTTTAGCACCTTTGGTATCGTCCTGGCCCGGTTGAACGACGAGGAAGACTTTCACACTCGAATGCTCCACAACAAAATTCTCAGCCTGGAGGATTTCTTAGAACGCATTACCCAACGTGACGGCATGGTGCGTGCGCTATCTGGCATTCGTCCCTACTACCACGGTTCTGGTACTGGCGTTCGCCACCCGCGGGGTAGTCGTGGCAATAAGGAGAGTGTCACTGGGAGTCGTGTACCCGTGCCCGTTTCCGAAGTCCCCACACCGGAGCAGACTCTCAAGTTGTTGATGGAGCACTGGGATGGCGCATGGCGGGAAATGGTGTATTTCGCCAAATGTCGCTTCAATTTTGCAGTGTGTTTTGTACCCGGTGACTGTGATGGTTCCAAACCATTCCTGGACCCTCTCACGATAGAGACCCGGGCCCAAGCCAAATTATTGGAGTTCCAACAGTACATGTTGAGCAGCTGGAAGGCCACGTCCATTGGGGGACAGTCCTTTGTGTCCTTTTGGCCGGCCAAGTACAGTCGAGAGGAACCCTCGGTCAATTTCTGCGTACACGAGTGGTACTTTGGGGGAAAATGGGCGGTGTATCTAGATATCTTTTTTTATAACTTGAGCTTTGAAGGACGGAGGCAGATTCTGGCGGATTTCCCCAACCGGGTGCGTATCTTTCGCAGCCAATCGTCCAATGATGACATTGTCTTGGTGGAGCGACCCATGGCCTTGACTCCGTGTGCCCAAGATACCTTGGATAGCACGATGGCCTCGGCCAACCGCTCGTTGTACAGATTAACGGCGCAGGCGTCCGGTTCCTGGTTCTATCGGGCGTGGCGGGCTCAGAATTGCGTAATCCCTCACAAGCAACCCGACGAAGATCCTCTAGCAGAGAAGAACATGGGTCGTTCCTCCCGTTCATCTTCTCCGTCGCTCCCGGGTGTGAACCTAGCCGTGTTGCAAGACCATATGCGTCGCCTGTTTTTCTTTATGTACGCGGAGTGTCTGGGACATGATTACTTGATTACCCGTTGTAAGGAGGGAGAAATGGTGTTTTACCATGACGGTCGCATCGGCCGTGCGATAGTGGGGCACAACATGCACGAACACGTGTTCCAACTGCAACCAGACGAATGTTTAATCAAGGAAAGCGAGTGGCAGGAACCGTACGACTACGATCAGGTGGAACAACCAACCGCCCTTGCCCATCCGTTTGTGGACTGCCGGGGACTCACCATGGCCTATATGTCATTTTACACGCTGTACACCCCCGGATTGGCGTTCCAACACCAGGTCAGCACAGACCCCACCGCTTTACTAGATACCACCGCGGAATCCGAACGTCAATTTTTTAGCTTGGCTGCCCTGTTGCCTTTGAACATACTCACGGTGGTGAATGTGGGAACCCAACCTTGCAGTGCGGCTTTTGCCTCTCAGCCTATCTTTATCGACCCCGCACAGGGTTGTTCTCCGGGTGATGTACCTGATCTTACCTGTCACGGAAACGCCCATGTCCGGGACAGTACCGGGGTGGTACTAGAAGGGACCACCCTACGCTATTATTCCAAACAGGACGTCAAGTGGCCGTCGGCCTGGACGAATCGGATTGACACGTCGCGTGCTCCTCTCCTACTGGGTTTGGATAACGACCAGTATCCAGCCGACGACTTTGCTGAACTATTCCGCTACTGGATATCCATTTCCGACCCGGAGCATTTCGTGTTTTTCTCGACACGAATTCTGTTTGAGAGGATCATGCAGGATGTGGCCGATGCGGTACTAGTCTTACCCAGGGAAGCACGGTTCGTAGAGTGTATGGCCGTCCTTGACGCTCAGTTGAGTGAAAATACTGACCAACATGGAGCCCAATCAATGCCCTCTAGTCCCCAGTTTCGGCATTATTACATCGGGGCATTAGCTGCCATGTACGGAGATACACTATGGTTTGTACATCGGTTGCCTCAAGCCGGTAAAGTGTTATTGGCATCACAACGTGGAGCAATCTTTTCCCATACAGGTCGGATGGTATCCCAAGTCGACGATGACAAGAAGGAAAAGTTAACTGAGCATGATTCCGCGGCTATTGTTACCAATCGGTTACCATCATCCTGTGAAAAAGAGACGAACGGCGACGGATTGTCCGATAATGGGAGGGAAGATTCTGACACGCTCGGCCTAACTGAACTCTTTGACTATTCACCAGTACCTACGACAGAATGTACACCCGCTCACCTAAGTGAATCAATTATTAATGAGGCATCCGCGTCACTTCGGGTAGGTTCCCAACTGCTCGTTCTGGAAGCTCAGGAATCCCATGTGGCAGCGGACCATCTCGTGCGCTTTTACCGGGGACAACCGCGGTGTCATCAACATCACTTAACCGAGATACAACTGGGTAATGTGGCTTCCGCGGGGGCCGTTCGTAGTGTGTGGCAAGCCACTTGGCAGACTGACCAGCAGCTGTCACAATTCCCTGATCTGAATATCGATGTCCAGACCCACGTAACCCACCTAGGTGCGCTATACCAGCACGCCTACGCCAAAGCCATTTACAGCGCACTCCTCTGGCGCGTACCCGTGTCAGATTCGGAAGTAGAAGGCATGCTGCCCCATTTTTCTACATGTTCAGTAAATATGGATATCACGGCCTATCTCAAAGCCCAGCTATTTTTACTACACAACGATGGTCCCGACAATGCCTACCACGCCGCCATCCGAGATGATTTTGATACTACTCTACTGAAGAATTTCGAACCACTACCCGGTCCAGAGGATCGTCCTATATATTTGTACCGCCCTGAGCGGTTCGCCGAGCTTCATGAAAAAGCAGCCCAACTTCTGGCGGCTGACCAGTCCAAACGAACCACGAAATCGCTCCACGAAGCATTTCAAGTGTTTATGGGTTGTGCAGACTCCCCCCTACTATTTTCCTTGGCCTGCTCTTTTCGTCGACTAAAACCCGGCCACCACCATAGTCCAGGGGAGGAGGATCAGGATGCTTATGAAACGTATACGGTGCCCATCCGGGGCTTACCTACCTCGTTTGAGTTTATACACGAGGGGTATAAGTACGACTTTACGCCGGCTGACATTCCCTCCTGTTTGGAAGACACCCGACGGAAAACCCTTGAGGTGACTCTCCATTTCCGCTGTTTGATGATAACTCCGGCCACCACTGTGTCAAGCCCACCCGCAGAAGAATCCATCAATTTACGACGTTCCTTATCCAGCACGACCGAACAGGTTCGGTTCCAAAAGCAGTTGGGTCAGTACTTGCCCGATGCCCAGTGCGGGGATGTATCTCTAGTAGTGCAGGCTGCCCAGCAAATCATGAACCAGGAAATCCTGAACGGCATGATGTACTGTTCTTCACTTACTGATTCCATGCTACGTATCTTGGAAGCAAATATTCGTTACCGGAAGGCCTGGGATCCGATTGGCACCGAATACGTACGAGAATATGGCCTTCAATTCGTACGAGAGGATTCTGATCGTATGAAGGTGTTTGTAGCGGAATTGCTGGACACCGACATTAAACCCTACCGGTTCGTTCCCGTTAAAAAGATCATCTATGTGGAGAAAATCCCCCCTTCATCATGGATTACCGATGGCAGCACCCACCGTTACCACAAGCGCGATTTCTGGTTGTTACTCACCCGCTCCAATCGTGATCTAAAACGGTTAGCTTACGGCCCCGCGGCGCTGGATGAGTTGCATTCAGCCATCACTAAACTCCAGGCGGTCTTTAAGCAAATCAACTTCCGCACCAACCAGTTGCTGCTGTTACGGCGCATGGTGGTGGACCGCCGTTGTTCTTCTTTGTTATTACCACCGCCCAAGGAAGGTGCTGCCCAAGTGGATACCGAATTGTCCACCTCAGGGGGCACCACCCACAGCGCACCGGTGTCCGAAATATTGACGGACACAGATACCATGACTTCTTACTCAGTGAGCAGCGGAACCGAAGAACCCAGCGATTATCACATAACGCCCCCTTCCCCAGAGGAACAGGAAGGGTCTTCCCACCCCTTTTATATGGATCTAGGAGCGGTTCGGGACTACAAGGCGGGGGAATTCGCCTGTGACATGGTGTTATCGGACAGCTTCCCCATCCACCCTCGCTTGCCACCTAATAATGCCACTAATACACTCAAGGAACGCTGTAAGAACTTCCGTCTGCAAGGTGAAAACCTTTATCTGATCACCCGCAAAGATCCGATCTACTTTGCGGTGATCGAAGAACGCGAAACGGTGGTAGAGCCCCTTCCTGGGGCAGTGGTCCAGGATGAACCGAGTTCCCCGCGGCCCCAGTCCCCCGGTGTCCTGCGTCGGCGTAGTACTGACGTGTCCCCTAGTTCCTACCTCTCCTTTAGTACTCCTTTTACGGCTTCGGGGTCCGGATCCCAATTGATATCCCAGGTTCAGCTGCCCAAGCGTTATCTGTGTATCGAAGCATACGGAGCCCGCTCTCCGCCGGCCCCGGAGGTGCACGAGTTCTTTGCACATGTTAAAGACTGTCTCGAACAGAAAGCCGTGCTGCCGGCCATAAAAATGTACCTTTGTACGTCCACAGATATGACCCCAGAAGACATGGAATTCCTTATACCCCATGATCCCCAACGGTTCCAACGGTTGCGATTCGCCCTGCACCCCGACTTACCCGATCCCTACCAGCTCTTGTTGTACATGCGCCAGACTTTGCTACATCAGTTTAAACCTTATGCGGGAAGCTGCCTACGCTCCATGTTGCTGGCCCACCACACCCGTATGGCCCACCAGTGCTACTCGGATTTCTCAGCCGATATTCCCCTGGCTGACTTTGCGTTTTTCCACAATGGGGGTGACGTTACCCCTAGCCAGCCCCGTTTGTTATTGGGTTCAGGAGTGCTGAGTTTACATATTGCCCTTGTAGACAGCCAAGCCAGATTAATTCGAGAGAACGTCCATTATGCTAACCCCACTGAGACGGCCTGGAATGCAATGATAGACGGTTTTGGAAAATTTTGTCCGGCTGATTCCGCCACTTCATCACCCAATACCTCTGTGGCATCCCCGTCTGCTACGACTGACGGAGTGTACTTGGTGGTGGATTTGTGGAGCGCGGGTAATGTCAATATGGACACGGCGCGTAGCACGCTCACCAAATTGTTCTACCAGGCGGTGTGTGATCACTTGGTGGAGACGGCGTTGTTAATTGACGGATGGCAGCCCAACCGGGCCTCTTTGATGGTGGGTAGCCGTGGACGTACCCTTTGGAAAAAGATGTATACATGGGGCTGTCATACGCTTTATACCACAACTTTGGATTTCCCCCCTGCACCCAACGTGGTCGAAGACACACTGGTTCAGCTCGCGCGTTTATTGGATACACCACCCGGCCGAGTCAAGTTCCGAGCCTACGAACGTCAGGTTGCCACTGGGGATACTGCCTCGGATGAACCAACGCACATACTGCTTCCCTTGAACGGGACACGTCCGGTTACGCCCTACCAAAGTGAAGATGTCTTGACCTACCTCAAATCGTACGTATTTATGGCTTGTGCCTCCCCCGGTTGGGGAGTATTACCCGATGGTTCTCGAGCGGGGCGTATGAAAGCCGAAATGACATCTCGTAAAGGCGAACAGTTGGGGTGTCATTCGGAGCCCATGTTACAGATGCAGTCATTTAGTTCACCATCCGCGACTTCTCTTTCACCAATAGCAGCCGGTATTAACGAAAGAGGAAATGCGGTATCCTCACGACCCAGTTTTGTTGCGCAGAGCCCGGATACCCAGAGCGGGGAATGGTCACGCTCCTTTTCTCGGCCCGGACCTGATGGTTATTCTTATACGGGCGGGGGCATACCTCGGTCCCGTCTGGCGTTGTCCTCGGATTATGTGGGCTTGTACCAACGGGAGGCCACGGTGGGTTATCCGGCACGCAGTTCGGCTCGTCCCGCGGACCCTACGGAGTGGATCGGATGGACCATTTTCCCGAGTGATACTAGTTCCCAACATGTGCGTCGATTTGGGAGATCCGTACCGCGCTCCTACTTGATGACCCTGTTACTACGGAAAGGGGAATGTCAGGTGGTGTTCTATAATTGCGCCGAACGTCACCGCAAGGATCGACTCCAACAGCTACAAGGGTGTGCCCAGCAGCAGAAGACCCGGCGCCAGTTGCTAAAGTCCTTAACAATGTTTAAACTGGGTCTGGGTCATCTCGCCATGGCTGACCCTCAGCGTTCGACCCTGGCCATACCCCAGGCGGTGCAACCAGAGCGGGTGTTACCAGGCAACCCCAAACACCTGGTGTCGGCAGTCTTCTCGGAACAGGC
>JAOPJG010000897.1:0-15336 GCA_027478255.1 Dispira simplex | reverse complement strand
TTGCGTGAAGCCTTGGACGAAGCCTTACGTAAATACGCCAGTGAACATTATCCCGAGGGGGCCACTTTGGTGAGTATTCACGAGGACCAACTGGTACTATTGGTGGTGAGTAACAAATATAGTCCGGCTAATTTTTGGAACGGACGTTGGCGTTCGGTGTGGACTTTGGATGTCAAGGCGGGTCAATTAACCGGTAATGCCAAGGCGGTCGTGCATTATTACGAGGATGGTAATGTTCAGTTGGATTCCAAAAAGGATTTTACGGTGGAGTTGAGCGACGCTGCGGATCCTGCCGACGTGGTTGACTATGCTCATATGGTGGTGAAGCGTATGGGTCAGGCTGAAAAGAAGTACCAGTTGGCGCTTAATGATGCGTATGTGCAATTGGCCGATACCACTTTTAAAGGTTTACGAAGGAACTTGCCCGTCAATCGTTGTCGTATGAATTGGGACAAAGTACAGAGCTACAAATTAGGCGCGGAGCTGTCGGAGAAATAAACGCATTTTTGTAGTTCGTTGGCGGACCGGTCACTCTCAAAGTTCACCACTTTTGTTTTACTACGTTCATTCCCATACCATATCCATCATACAAGACCAGGAGCTTCACGCGGCTGCTTTCCGCCCTTTATACTATTGCTACTACCGAGTCAGTTTTTTTTTATACCTGACGAGTTCTGCTAAACTTTACCGGCTTCAAATGTTGTATTTCGTACATTGATTTCACCAATGCAAAGGGCAAAACTCGTTGGGGGTGGACTCCCAAACCTCCTTTCTCGATAATGGGTCAAGTGTCTCGTCTTTGTTAACCATATACAATAAAATATAAATTCACACTGTTTCATTTGAAGTTGTGGTGTTTATTTTTCGTTCATGCCAGCTATTCAAATACAACATGGTGATAGTTTTTTTTTCTAGGTGTGAACCGCTTTTCCTTCCCTATCTTTCACAATATTAGTTCTACCACTTGATTATTATATTAAAATGACCCTCACTTTGTGCCCGTACTGGAGGAAAGGTGGGTGTAGAGCTTGAAAGTGCCCAGGGGAATGCGAATGAGGGATGTAGAGATCGCAGTAGGGTAAAATCAAAGGATCATTGCTGTTTTAATGATTAGAAATTAAATTTCTTCGACTGGTAAATTGATAATAGCTAATAATTACTTCAAATTTTTTGTGGGGCAGTATCATAATTAAGGGCCACTTTTTTTAATAAAAAAAAGGAATGTTACAGTGGTGGTGTAAAAAAAAAATAAGCACAAATAGCTCTATTTTGGCTTATTATTTATTAGATGTGATTTTTTTTGACTATATTGAAACAGGAACCTGTCCATATGTCCGTCAAACCACATACCGGTCAAGTTCGAATTATCCTTATCAAGTTTAGGACTGTCTCTTTTCCAGCAAGATATTGTAAAAACTTTTTTGGAGACATTATGCACACATTCCTTTGTGTCAATTCTCAGCAATGTGACATCTAGTATCCTGCACCACTCCTCCAAAAAGTACTACAATTTTGCCTTATGATACAGTATGCCTGAAAGGGGACTATGAGTTTGAGAGAGAGCTGGATGATTCACCACATCTCCCAAAAACCATACAAGTGAAGGGCCCATTTACAGTATGAGTGAAGTTCAGGTGAAACATAAATCTCATGTTCTTCATTTCATTTCCAAAGCCACCATTTTCCATATCCCTCTTTCTACTCTGTTTAGCAGACAAGATGTGAATACACGTTATCATCACAATGGTTATACATTGAAGACAAGAAGAAGCCGACTGATGGAAAGATTTATGATCCAACAGATATAAAATTGATGAGGGATGGAGCTAAAGTAACCCTTCTTTGAGGCCATATATGAAATTTTAACCATGGGTTATTGTAACCCAAAAGCTATATATAACTGATGCTGCTTTCTTTACTTTTTTTTTACATTGTTAACCATTGATATGCTTTCCGTTCATCACCTACCCATTGTGACTTCTGTAGACACTTGGCTTTTGTCACTCGATTTTCTATCCCACTTTGAGCTCGTTTTCGACTATCTCTCGACACGATTTACTAGTCACGGTGATGCATTTTCCCTTCGTAGCTCTTGCCTTTTCTATTGCGTTGGCATGTCCCACCTCTGGACTGCTTGATTGCAATACAGAGGCAGTGTTTTCAGCTAATCCTATTGAGTGTAAAGCCTGCATGAGCAGGCTTCCAGGAAATGGAGAGGTACAGATTGCTTACATAGGTCCCAAAGTTTTACTAAAACCAGAGTGGAATATCAGCATTTATCTTACTGGTGCTAAATTAAATGCTGAAGGATTGGCAGACTATGGTGAAAGTAGCGCTGGTATGTATGATGATTATGGGGGCCTCGAGTTCCTCGATCTACGGGACATCAGAGTCTAACGAACATTGCCGGATGACGAGTGACTTGAAGAACCAATCAAGTTGAAGCTTGAAGGCGTTAGCTATTTTTTTTATTTTTTTTTGCTATACAGGAGGCAATGGTATAGCAATAACCGAGGATGGGGATGAGATGTTAATTTTTGTAGCTGTGATACCAGATGCCAATGCTGATGATACATACAGTAAAAATGACAATGAATCTAATGCTGAAGCCGAGCAGTTAGACAGTGGCCTCGCCTTTGCCTATTCTTTAATGTGCGAAGGCTATGAGGATGTAGGGGGCTATTAAATAGAAGCATCTGCCAAGCCTTTCTTTCCCTGGTAGTATCCACCAGCTGTTATATATGCTGACGGTGATCTTGCCTGAATCAATTACGACCCATTGTTTTTTCAAATTACAATGCCTTACTGCCCAACTTTTTTTTTATTTGCCTTTGTGATTTTCATTTGTAAGCTGCGAACTGAATAAATGAACACTATTGATACCTATTTCCCTGAAAGTGAAAAAAAAACTATAATGAAAATACTTTGATTCACCATGTGACGTTGATGTTAAGTCCTGGCGCCAAGAGATCCACAGTAGTAGAGGTATTAATATTGCTAATCACTTGGTGCTATCTTAGCATAACTCATATTCCAGCTTTATGTTAGCCATTTGATAGTGTCTCTGCGTAGTCCTATATACTACGTGGCATCAGAAGGATTCAGCATTTGTTGGGGAATAATAAATAGGCACACTAGAACATGTAATCTTTCAAGACTTTAAAAGATATCCTAAAGTGTTTACTCTCGTCGCTCACATTTTAGTTTGTTTTTTTTCCCTACTACCGCTTAAATTGGAAAAGCAGTGGACTTTCCACCAACCTCCTACTGAACTCATTTAGTTTGGTTTCTTTTATATGCGTTGTATGACTTGAGCATTTACATGTTTCAGGTCTCAACCTCAGTTTACCACTTTCCCTCTGCTCTTTGTATTTTTTTCCTTTTTTTTTTGCATTTATCTACCAGGTGTAGACATTATTTATTGGTTTTATACCAACTTTCTTTGAAACGTATAGTCACCTCACAATTCAAGGTTCACGACCACTACTATCGTCATGAGTCACCTTGTGGAGTGGTTAGCGACCGGCTTCACCGTTGCCATGTTCGTCAGTGGCCTGTAAGTACCATCTTATATTTTGTTTATCTCCATAGAAAAAAAAAGTTTTTACAGTCCGTTTAAATGCGTTAGACCCTCTACTAAATAGTGAGCGTATTACCTCGTTGAAGTGCTGGGTAACTGCCAAGGGATGATAAGCCAGAGTGGGAGGAAGAATTGACATTATAATGCTCAAGCAAGAATTAACCAAAAACTAACCATATCGAACCCGTGCGTTTGCTATTTAACGGACATACCTATGCACCTACTTTTCCACCCACACCTTCGGTATTGTTAATTATTGTGGGTTGGGTTAGGTCGGTGGTTAAACAATTGAAAGCCGGAGGGGTCGGTATAAAACATCTATCTCCGCTGCCGGCGTTTGCCACACTGGTCAATACGGTGTTTTGGTGCAAATACGGACTATTAAACCAAGACGTACCCATGGTATTAGTGAACGCCTTTGGCGCTCTGACGTCTCTAGCTTCGGCCTATGCGCATTACCATTATACACCTCATACCGTCCGGGTGGAAAAACTGGGCCTGTATACCGCCCTCATATTAATTGTCGTGCTTGGTTACGTGAATTATTTGGCGCCGGTGGATAAAGCCACGATGATTCTGGGGTGGTGTTGTTGCTTGGCCGCAGTGGTCATGTTCGGGTCCCCCCTGGCGGCTATCAACACCGTCATGACCACTCGTAGCACCTTTGCTCTGTCGTTTCCGCTTTCCCTTACTTTGTTTTGCACTTCGGCGTCGTGGGCGTGGTACGGTTTTGATATCAACGACAGTTTTGTGTTTGCGCCCAACTTTGCTGGGGCTCTTTTGGCTGTAATCCAGCTAGCCATGTTCGTGGTTTACAAGGATCGTCACGATCCGTATACCTCGGTTTCCGTGGCACCTTGAGCAACTTTCTTGGCTTTTTGGGTCTACTTTTGTTGTTTATCACTTTTACCCAACAATTCTTGTGAATTCAGCTAAAAATGAACATTTCTCACGATCAGTCACAGAATAAAAAAATCCTGTTTACAAGAAATTACTCCATTTATTTCAGAAGGAAGAAATGATGAAAACACATTTGACCACCAAAAAAAATCACGGTAAAGACTACCGAGCTGGGCCAAACAATCCCGCGCATACGCATGAGAAAAAGTAAGGCAAGGTCAGCCTGTAAAAGACACTAGGAAATAACGCAAGAGTGAATGAAAGAAAAAAAAATATATAGATGAAATGTGGGTAGGTTACAGTGAAAAACAAAACACGCACAAGGAAAAGCACCGCACCTGGAAAGTGCAATCAAAGACCGAAACCAATATATAAAAAATCGAAATTGCAATTTGTTTCGATATGTCGAAAAGAAAACCCGAAAAAAATACAAATTGATAAGATAAATACCAAAAACCGAGCGAGATTGCCATTAGAGCTCCATATCCGCGGTTTCATCTTCTGAAAAGGAACCCATGGAACTTATTTCGTCGTCGTCCGAGTTATTGTCTTGGGTGGCCTCGGCGGCATCTTTACTGGCGTACAGGGTCACGTATTCCTTGACTTTGGTATCATAATCCTTGGGAGCACGGAGCATTAGTGCAGCCGCTTCACCGTTCAACGGATCCGAAGGGTTCGGATACCGCAACAGTTGGGGTAAAAATACTTCGAATATATTACCCAGGTCTGGTAAACCGTACAGGGAAACAGTAGATCGGAAGATTTATATTAAGCAGCCAAAAACCGAATGATGATTGTTAGCTTACCATGTGCCGTAGAAATATACAATGTTTTGCACCACCTTGCCGATTCAAAACGGATATTGATGTGGGGATCAATGTGTGACTTACCGAACATGGGACTCCAGGTTTGGTTAATGACGTCGAGACACACAGCGCCACTGAGCTCATCGATGTTGGGATGGAAAATCTTGTTGACAAACCCGATGGAAGGGGACTTGTACGGATAATCGTCCGGAAGTTCTACGCGCACCACCCACGAACCACCGGCGAATGGTGCTAAATATACGATTGAATTATAGAATGTCGTTTAATCAACGTGTTACGTTAGTCGTATGAAAGTGTCCACAGGCAAGCCTAAAGAGTGTGACATAGCACTAGATATTAATGGACCTCCTCATGTTCCACCAAGAGAGGAATCTATGGGACTGGAGGCATTGTTGGTACAAAAAAAAGTCTCAGGAAGAAGAATGTACTCCCATCAAATTCACTTCCCCTTTTTTCTCCTGCGCTGTTATCAATCTTCTGAGCCCAGATAACACCAGAGGAAATACGGACAATTGTGGCACAAAGTCCAACAACCCTACTTTCCCCTCTCAAAAAAAACCCCACTGGAGAACTTACTATCTTCTGGTCCTTGGAATCGGACATACATTTCCTGCATGTTGTCATCTTTGCCAAAGCGTACATCGTAGTCGCCCATGACACTGTGGCGCGAATTACGACACACCACCCCAGAGATACAATAAAAGACAAGGGGAAGGGTTAGTTTTGTTGAGCATGAAGAGGTAGGAGAATATGACAAAAATAAACGAAAGAGCAAGCCAACTGTCGGTACGTAACTACCGAGTGTCCTACTTGGGAAGGATTCACCCAACACTTGAATGTCGCATGGGATTACGAAGAGGAATTGTCAAACTTACAGCTTCATAATGTCCGTTTCGATTCTTCGTCGGGGAGTTGACATGGTGAAACGGAGTGTTTTTTTTTGTACGAATAAGTAAGATGTATAGAATAACGAGACTACCGGACAGTAGCCTAGTGGTAACCAAAGCGGTATATATATCTATATATATAGTCGACTACACAAGGGAAACACCAGGGGATTTCTCTGTATAGCACAGGGTAAAGGAAAAGTAAAAGGTCAGCTTGCAAGTCAGCGAATTGTTGAGACAAATAAGTCCAAGTAAAATAGCCCAATGTGTTCACAAAACCGAGAGTCAAAGGGTACGTACAAAGAAAGTAGTTAAAAAAACGAAATGATAGTAGTAATGCAAACCTACGAAAAGAAAAAACAGCCACAGAGTAAACGAGGAGAAAAAGAGGACCGTAAATACAACCACCTCTTCCAATATATACCAGAAAGTTCACAACTCCCCCACCTATCGACATATGATCCAACCTGTGGCACCGGTTGTGGTGATGGGGTATTTTAAGTGACCTACCAAAGTGGGACAGAATGTAAGGAAATTTTCCAATTCGGGTATTCTTCCTAAGACAAATAATGAGGCAGCAACGGATAATAAAGCAAAAGTCCAAAAAAACGGGGGGGGGACACACAATGTAAACTGTTGTTGGGTCAGGGCTAAACACGTTAGTAACCCAACATGATGAAGGTCTGGCCACCCCATTCTTACTCCACCATTAAAATAACGTATAATAATCCTGTGGTTCGCTGTAGGCCTCAGTGGCGTGACGTGAGGGTTTCAAAACCAACCGACCAGCCTTCACATCAGCACCGGTGGCTTCCGCTGATAAATGTTAAACTACTGTTCAGTGTCAAATTGGTCACGCTCACTCACCATCGGCTTTATGGTTCAGTGCGGTTCCAGCCGGTAGTTATTGTATTATGAAATACCTATTTCGCTTGTTCCAACTTGACTAGGGTTGGTTTCATCCTCGATTTGTATGGAACCTCCTTTTCTCAAGGACTCACCCTTCCCTTCCAGTACTGCGCTGCTCTGACCCCCGCTACTGCCTATTTTTAAGGGTAAAAAACAACGGGTTGAAAATAAGCAATAACTGACAATGATTTCCCAAAATGAAAAACTGTAACGAATTAAGTTACCCCTTTGATCATTTATTAAGTGAAATGATAATCCTAGTATCCTCCTCCCTCGCTGGGACAGAGTTGAACACTAACAAATCAACAGCACGATACGCAAAACGAACATCCGATGTGCCATAGGAAATAATACCACCCAGACGAGTCCTTCCCACAGCCCTGAGTGGTTAGAGAATCTAAAGGGTTCACCATAAGAGAGCAAATCGCTACATTCAACATACAAATAAAAACACCAATACACACTTTCCAAACGATCGTCACAGCCGTCACACTAACTCAAGTGGGCCGCACATAAAAGGAAAGGTCTAGATTTCACTGGCATCTAATTTAGCCAAGTCGATAAGATGTCGGATAGTAGGCCGACCATGCGGACAATTCCAAGGGTGCTGAATACGACCCAAATTGGTCACAATAGTACGCATGGCAGTCATATTCAACGGATCTCCTATCATCACTGATTTTCTACACGCCCTCGAAGCAAACACCTTCTGAGCCCTCGCACATCTAATCATCATACCATTAGGGCGGTCGACTAATTTGCTAATCAATTCCTCCAAATCCTGAATATCAAACAAGGTGTGGTCGACAAACGGTTGACTTTTCAACCGCAACCGTTGACCGGGTAAACCCCCGTTATCGAATTCCAATTGAAATCCATTTTTACGTAGTACATCCAAATGTTCCAACGCTACCAGTTCTTCAGTGACGCTCAATTCCAACGTACGAGGTCGGATCAGCGGCTGTGAAGTGATTTCGGCGGTGGCTTGGAGGGTTTCGAAGTTGTACTTTTCATCCGAGGCGTGTTGATCAATAATGTACAGGTCACGGTCGAGTTGGGATATAATGAAGCCTTGGTTAAACTGACCCAGGATACGAAAACGGGAAAAATCATGTTTCTGGATTAGCTTGGGTGGTACAGCTTCTTCGTTGGGTTGGCTGGCCTCGGAAACCAGACTTTTTTCGGATGGCGTCGGAGTAAGTTCAGACTCATTCGTTTGGGTATCAGTCAAGGCAATGGTGAAATTCGGAGCGGCGGCCTGGATAGCCAGGTTAGGTTTCCCCCAACCCGTAAAATAGTGCCGACCGAGTACGTCCGAGTGAGTCCGATTATATTGCTGAAATACTGCCCGTGTGAAGAGACGTAGGTCCAATGACACTGTCTGCCTTTTAGTGCGAGTTGCAAATGTAAAGGGCACCTGTTGGGTGGGAGGGGCGGTGGTCACATTATCCTTGTCCAACCCTTGGTCACCAACAACGTCGGGGAGATCCGCTAGTGGAGTCGAGGTCACGGGGGGTGGTGACGATTGGTGGGTCGGGGAACGCTGGAGTGGTTCGGATACAGCTGCGGCGTTGGTGATTGTCGGGGGTATTTCTTTTTCCTGTTATTACGTGTAAGAAAAGACATGAGAAAAGGGAAAGGGCAGCCATGTTAATAAAGGGTGCAGTATCATCATAATATTGGCCAGCATTTACAGTGAAACGAGGTACCACATACGATAGAGTAATATGTAGGAACTTACCTGAAAGATCGGTGTCGAAATAAGGGGGGTCAAGTTTACAGGCTCCGCCAAGGATGGTAAGTCCGAATGGGACATTGTCAACCCTTGGGAGGGGGAAACAGCTTCCGTTTCGATCTGGAATGCCACTGGAGGGCCAGTAATTGGTGCTGTTGTGCGTACACGTTTGGTGGGAGTATTCGTAATGTTCATTACCGGCATAGGACTCTGGGCCTCACGTTTACCCGTGATAGGTACCAGCGACTGCTCTTCTACATCACCTACAGTTTCTTTGTTTTCATCACTGAACATAATTTTCGGTGGTAGTACCGGGGACGGTAAGGGAGTATGTAATGATTCCTGCGATTCGACAGGGGCGGGTTTTCTCCCACTAGCTAAAGAAGCCAATGGTTCATTTCCGTCCCCGCCTGGATCCGCATCGGAAGATAAGTTTGAGTCCATTTTGACCAACATAGGTATTAAATTGCGTACAGGGTAACTTGAACGGGTGGGTTCGAACAATGCCTGTAATTTCTCTTGCAATTGAACCAGTAACTCACTTTCTCGGTGTAGCAAAATGGTGCGTTTATCAGGACTAACGTTGACATCAAACGTACCCGGCGCTAGTTCGAAATTTAAAAATACGATCGGATATTGATTACCATTATACATGTGGTACACTTCGTTAACCACTCGAGCCACTTTGGGTAAATCGCAGGGTCGACCATTGACGAAAAAGTACTGACGCTCGGTACTACTCCTCCCGGTGCCCGCACGAGGTTGTGAGATGTACCCGCTGACTTTGGGACCAGCCGGGTCCACAGTGGGGGGAAGGGTTGACGCCGGGGTAGCAAGATTCGTCCAGGCAGAATCAGTCTCTTGGTCTTCCTCGAAAGAATTGGTCTCTAGGATAATCTCACATGGCGTCAACAGGGAGCGAAGTCGGTGTCCAAACACACTGGCGATTCGGTCCAGCCACTGCGGACGCCCGTTACTCTGAAAAACCAACTCTTGCGCCTGCCCTGGTTTCCCATTATGGTGGTACACCGCAATCCGGGTTCCTTTACAGACGGCACCATAGGCTTCCAACAGAGCCACACATTTGGCGTATTCCCGACGTGCATTACGTTTAAACTGGGCAAGCCGTACTGGCCAACGTTCAAACAATTTGGATAGATTAACCGTGGTGCCCACATCCCGCGCACTAGGGGTTTGGCGTTGCAGTATACCCGCCTGGTTGTATTCCAACTGAACTCCTTGGGGTGCCTGTGCGGCGGTGGCGGTAGTGATGGACACCTGAGCTAACGCACACAAGGAACTTAGGGCTTCCCCTCGGAATCCAAACGTACCCAGTGTTTCGAGGTCTTCAAATTCAGTCAATTTGGAAGTGTAATATTTAAGACAGAGGGATTGGTAATCGTCTGGGTTAATTCCTGAGCCGTTATCAGAAATGGTCACAAAGTCTAATCCGTATTCCCGAAACTTAACCTCAATACACGTGGCACCCGCGTCCAAGCCGTTTTCCACAAGTTCCTTGACCGCAGTGCTCAGGTTGACAATGACCTGACCTGAGCAAATTTTGTGGACCGCGTCGGGTTGGATTGCCCGAAGTTTACCCAACGTCTCCGGTATATCCTCGACGATCGTTGTTATACCGGGTGTCGTCGTCTGAGGCTCGAGTACTGGGTCCGCAGCAGGCTGAGACTGTGTTGACAGGTTGGAAACGGACACCATGTCATCCTTTGCGTTACCGCTACATACTATTCCACGTTTGTTTGGTGCACGGGAGTGTAGAATTGACGACTCGGCGGGTTTCAAAGTTGTAGTAGAGGCAACTTTGTGACTAAATCGTTCGCGTAATCGGCTCCGCAATGAGTCTAACGCATTTGTTGTGGTACCCTTACTCTGACCCTCCATTGGAAAATAATGTATTCTGTAGCCACGAGGAATACCATTCGTTGAAAAAAAAAGAAAGGAAAAATGATACACCGTAGCGTTTATGTTTTGCAAAAAAAATAGCTATACTACCAACGTGCTCAGTTTTAAAAAATACGAGTAATTCGCTAATCGGGCACGATACGTTATCAAATTATACGGAAAATCCGACCAATAGCCAAACATGAAAGAAAATTTAAACCCGTTAGCGAGTAGAAAAATAAAGCGAATATAAACGTCGCTTGGCGCAGTTGTAGGCTAAAAGGGGAAGCCCTTTGCGGAAACTGTACCACCACTAGTGTGCTAATCTTTCTTACACGTGTGCAGTAGATTTTCCCCAAGCGTAAGAGTTGTTAGATAAACCAAAAGCACCAATTCATTCATTAAACTGAGCTATATTCTTACTATCGTACATTGATAAAGTAATCGTGGGTCCAGATAAGAACCCGATTTTATTTATAATAATTATCTTCATTGTCAAGTACTGTGTGCACCCCCTTGAACTACTCATCAAAGCATCTGTGGAAATCACTTCGTTGGAGGGAACCAAGGATTTCATTATATACCCCTGTAATCTCTTCATTGTCAAAGACTCTACCCTTCAGCTTTTTCTTGGTGTGCGGGAACAGCCAAAAGTCACATGTTGCAAGGTCAGGAGAGTAGGGTGGTGTTTTAAGTAATTGGAGTCCAAACTCATCCATATGGGCCTTGCTATAGTGGGAAACATAAGGCCTTGTATTATCCTGGTAGAGGATGATTTGGGAAGTAGGTGACTTTGGATGTGATTTCTGCCATTCCCCAACCATTGGTTTGACACCATTCCTTTCGTATTATTAATTCTTAGACCTAATGTCATCAGTATTGAAAACAGTATAAAACATGATCACTTTGTTGAAGAACACAGTCAATAAAACCATTTTGTAACTTTGACGTCCACCATGGCTGAGCAGGGATGGGGTCATACTGACCTCGGCGTTCTGACACTCATGTCTTTCGACCAGTGCCCGTCTGGGGGTTATTAACATATACCCAAGTTTCCCCGCATATCATGGTATTGCAACAAACTCAAGGAGGAGAGCCCAAGCTGAAGCCTCCCTCTCCTTTCGAAGATGCAGTGGACCACTTCCCTTGACTGTAGAAAGGAGGAGACAAGGCAGATCCCTAGGGACAACCAACCTCTGGGCTAACCTCAGTCGACCTGTAATGCAGGTTGTCACCCTGATCGTGTCACGGTCAACTCAGATGCTGTAAATCCTCCCGATTTCTCCAAGTTGAAGAAAGGACACCTTCCAGATCGAAATTTCGAGTCCGGCTACGGTCATACGACGAGAAGCTCCGTCAAAAGCCGTTCATTCTACATATGAGTTTGTGCATAATTTCCAAGCCACTATACTATGAAAAAATCAGTTATATAGAGGGGACTTCCCCCCCCTCCAAAGGATTGATTTTCTCATGTGCAATACAAATAAATATTTAACACTAATCAGCTCGTTCAAAGTTTATACTAACATGTTACTTACTAACGAAAAAATCATACCCACAGTAATCAGAGTGGAATCAACGAATTAACAAGTAATTTCTAAAAGCTATGTCCGCTCTCCACAAAGTCCGTCCACATATCTCATACTTTATTTGTCCTGTGCTGGTTCAGCCGGAGCTTTCCGTTGAGAGGAAGCCAAGGCCAATTCCCGAACGGCCCGACGGATAAGCATCGCCTGGTTTTCCTCCTCATCGGACAGGTCCCGAGGTTTTTCAGGACGAGCTACTACTCGTACATTATCCCTGTCCGCATCTCTGGAATACCGCCGACGTCGATGAGAGGATTCCCTACGGTAACTATCGACATCATCCCTATCGCCATAGTCATTTCCATAATCACGACCACGATGGCGTCGATCGTAGGAATGTCGCGAATGACCGCTCGGAGTAGGACTACGGCTACTGTACCGAGATCGCCGTGAAGAGCGATATTGGTTATAGCGGCGACGGGATTGAGACCGTGACCGTGAGCGATATGACCGACGAGGACGGCTACGTTCGCCGGAATAGTCACGGTGGCGCCGACGAGTGGAAGAGTCCCGAGAGGAACGATCCCGGTCCGCGGCCAACCGAGAACGCGACCGAGAATGACCACTACGATCATACCCATTGGAGTGACCACCTTGGACGTATTTCTGGGTCACCAGGCGCTGAGCTTCCCGGACTTTGTCCAGGACGTCGGAAAAGGAGGTATTCGGATTGACCCCCGGACTCATGGGTATGGGTTTATTAATGGTACTTTTGGAAGGGTTAATTTTAAGTGGTCGACCGGCAAACATGGCCCCCGTCATTGCTAACGCCTTTTGGGCGGTGGCCTGGTCGACATACTCGACAAAGGCGAAGCGAGTGAGCTGGGAACCATCTCCCGCCAATTTCAAATGCGCTACGGGCCCAACCGTTTCCATAAACTCTTGTAAACGCTGGGGCGGAGTGCGACTGTCCAGATTACCGACGTATACTGTTCGCGAGATTTCTTCAAGCTGTGCGGGGTCCTTTCCCACTAAGCCCGGTAGCGGTATACCAGCTGCCGTGATGGGGGTGCCCTCCTGGGTGATAATGAGAACTCGGTCACCCAGCATGGTGCCAGCCAGACGATTGGCCATTACCGCTGCTTGAAGCTCCTTGAAACGTATCACACATTCCTGAGTGTTGGGAGTTAGTGAGCTAAGTATATCAATATTGGGATTCGTAGGGCAATGGTCATCAATAATAGTACAAAATAGAGAGAGAGAGAGAATCAAGGTTAGTAATTGAGCGCTACTGTACCTCAATAGGATATTAAAAAAAAAGATAAAAACACAAAGAGAGACCAGAGGCATTATGTATCGGGAATTTCAGTCAGCTTCTGTAAACATCGTAGGTGAATTCCCCAACTTTGCTATTCTTACAACCTTCCTCCTCAACCCAGTAAGTGGTGATTACAACGGGTTTCTACGTCCAGCAGTATTATTAAAGAATAACATCTTGCAAAGCCATCATATTAGCCGCAAACGTGATCATTCTGCCGGTCCCACCGTAATTTAATACTCACATGGTCCACCTTCGGAACGTGTGAGACTGAGCTCCATACGCCATAATTGCCATCTAGCGGGGAGGAGGAGACACATATGTCGTTTCCCCGGCAGTCCGAGTTACTATTTTTCTTTTGATATGATATGCTACGACGTAGGATCTACATTAGCTGTTGAACACCATCAGACAAGCATTTTACAACAAATCATCGTAGGAAAGAAACGAATAGAAAAACAATAGAAATCATCATGTTGGTCAGGTTGGCCATGTTCGTTGCTATTGTGGACGTGGCTATAAACACTACCACCGCCATCCATTTGGCGAGTAAAGTCAAGGTACCAAGGAATTTTACGTGGATTGTGACGTGTTTTGAGTAGGTCAGGAATCCACTGCAAACACCCTCCTAAAGACTAACCCTAAGGCCAAGTAGAGAAGATTTATATGAAAAAAATGAAAAATACTGCAGTGTTTGACCTACCTGGGCAATAATGTTAGCTCCTCAATAGTACCAAGGAAGCCAAAAAAGTGGCGAATGATGGATTCCGGTATGGCATTACCAATATTGGTAACCTAAAAGCGAGAAAGTGTCATAAAATATGCAAAAAGCAACACCGATGGAAACCAACCTACAGAGTGGTTCCTTGTGAACGTTAGCAATATGAAAAATGTATTAATCAGACAAATTGCCTTGCTAATAGGATTTATAGTACCTAAAGGGTCCAGCAACCTATCACCAACATTGGATGCTACGCCCACCCAAGACCAGCTAACTATTGAAGAAAGACGGGGAGGGTGTAGAATGAGTATCTAACCAGTAACTTGCCTTGATGGATTGTGAGGACATGGTATTGTTTAGTAGATGAGGCCGAACGAGAGAAGTGGTAGGTGTGTAATAATGTATTACCAATGAACTAAAATTACGTTGCACAGCGTCAGTAGCAATGAAAAAAAGAAAAACAAACAACGGCTCAATCGAAAATGTAATCGCAAAAGGTGGAAAATAAAAACGAAAACACGTACAGGAAATGACTAGCAAAGAGAAATACCGTTAAAAAAAAGACCCTTAAATTTTCACTGGCAAAATAATCCAAAGGTGTGTAACAGGATGAAAGGGCAGTCCAGTGGATATCATCCACTCGTACAATAGAAAAAAAAAAGGACACCAGCAATAGTACAGAAATCATCAGTGATCAGGCCCTCGACTTCTTTTTATACACAAACTCACCCGCAATGACAGTTCATTGCCTAGGGCGGAATTCGGCTATGCATATAGTCGCGTACAGGAAAGGTTCACCCCTCAGATATTTCGTCACCCACTATGCTGACTGGTATTGGTCTTGGACGAGTCTGGGTTTACCCATGCTATCACTATAGAAATCCGTAATTATAAAGATCGTCTAGTTTTAATCAACATCATCCACCAAAATACTGTATATAACGCATGCAAACAGAACAAACACTATAAATGTGATAATACAACGAAAGAAACAGCAACGACCGAGTCATGGAAGTGACAACATCTTCCCCGGG
>JAOPJG010000896.1:0-15340 GCA_027478255.1 Dispira simplex | reverse complement strand
TCACCGGGGTTCAGATCGGCCAGGGAGACTTCCAGCACACGACCGCGCAGGGAGTCGTTGGCGTTACGCATACCTTGAGTACGGTTCACCAAGGTTTTGCCCACGTTGCGGTTTTTGAACATGATGGGGGCCTTGATGTCATACCAGTCCTTACGGGTGAAGGGGTCGACGACCTTCTTCTTGAGGCCCTTCTTGCCTTTGCTGAGGCGCCTGGTGGTTTGGAATTAAGAAACGTAGGTCGTAAAAATAAGAAGGGTGAAACCCAGCAGTAGAAAGATGGAGATAAAAACAAATTAGTGCCTATCGCTGACATGATGCTAATGAGAATCAGATGTACATTCCATTCCTAGTGATCCTGCAATCGAGTAGAATGTACGGCCGTCAATGTCGACTTTGGTCTATGACTTATTGTTGGTCTACGGTACATCTCAACGCACTCTGGCCTTTCAAACGTGAAATCGGTGGCTAGGTTGATGGATGGATGGATGGGCTGAAGAAGATAGTTTACAACGTGTGACGTTCGTTCATAGTATGTCACCCTCTAATCAGATTTACGGATGTTTAGGTCTTGGTATAACGAGGAAAGTGCAAGTTTGTCGTATGTCTCACTTTATGATCATCCATCCATCCATTCATTCTTGGAAACTTCACGATATGTTTCGATACGCCAGAGTTGGGTGGGAGCTTCGCGACAACGGATATGAGGCAGGTGATGGATATACTTACTTGTTCTTTCCAACGGCCATGTTTAACTATACGCTATATGCCGAAATATCGGAATAAAAGGGGGCGGCTTCGAAAAAATATTAATCAAGGAAGCGAGCGAAGAGGGAGAAACGTATTTCGCATAGCCTATGGCTTATGTACACTATCCAGCCAAGAAACCCTCCTTCGCTTGTCCCACCAATATCCTACAGCGAGTGCTCATCCTCTCCCCATCGTTTCTCAGTTTTTTTTTCTTTGGCACTGGGTATAGCGTGGGACAAATTTTTGTGTATATCTGGTGGTATTTATCCCACTTTTTTAAGGCAGAGTTTAGTTAATAAATTTGTATATAATGTGGTTCTAATCCCCGATGACTACCAAATTGAAGGGAGCACCTAATGAAAACCTTGAAATTTTGCGAGATGGACATATTGCTATTCGACAATCACGGAAATTGATATTATCCCCCATCATTAAACTCCAACTATCTATACAGAAATGCATATATTTCCTTATTTAAGAAAGCACAAGTCATTTATAATAATAAACCTAAAGAGAAAAAAAAATAAAGGTAAAACAAATAGACACACTGATGCCGGCGCAATAGAATGAACCACTCATTCAATTATAACCAAAGAGCCCCCCCCCCAAAAAAAAATATGACTAGTACTCGAATTTAAACTTGAAATAATCCGGGTCAAAATGGTGCACACGGACATAACCGTCTTCCCCTCCACTGGAAAAACTTTTACCGTCGGGATGGATAGCGATGGTATTGATGGGACCAAAGTGCCCACGCACACGGCCCACTTCCTCTTGGAAAATTTTGTGGAAAAACCGACACTCGAATTTACCCTGACGCTGCGAAGTGGTAGTGACCTGCATGGCTTCCTGACCACCTCCCAACACCACAAATTCTTGGAGAACGGGGACAATTGCCGCCGAATTAAGCGGGGCATCACACGTGTACTCCTTCAACGCCTGTAGCGTATTAGAGTCATAAATACGCGAAGTCTTGTCCTTGCTACTGGTGATAAAGTAGGTACGATCGGTAGAGAATTGCAAGTCAGTAATGGTAGCCGTATGGTCGTGCACGGACTGCAACACATCGCCGGTACCCCAATCGTACAAACACATACTGCCGTCTTCGTGACCCGCCACAATGTACTTGTTCAGGTAACCCCAACCGGCCACGGTAGCCTTGGACGGTTCCGGTTTAATAACGTTCAAAGGTTCGTCCGATTGTTCCGCCATAGTGGGGTCAATGGCAAACACCACAATAGTTCCCGGGAACCCCATACGTTGTTCTGTCACTAACAGCACAAATTTATCATCTTCCGAGAATTGCACGCGTTTCACTGCGGTGTTGGTATGCCACGTGTGCAATAATTGACCGTCCTGCACCCGCCACAACCTGGCCGTGTTATCGGCCGATCCCGATATCAACAACGTGCTGTCCGAGTTAATGTCCACCGACCAAATGGTACCCTGGTGTCCATTGTAGGTTCCCAGGCGTTCGCCGTTGTGCGAGAACCATACGTTGATCACGTTATCTTTTGCAACACTGAATAAGAGGTCTCCTTCACGGTTGTATTTGATTTGCGTCAAGGCACGTTCGTGACCTTGCAAAAGAATGGGTCGCTATAATTTGTCGGTAACGTAAATCGTAAAAAAAAAAATGTTAAAAGGTTCATCGTTATGATTAGTTTCAGTTGTAAACTCTAGTTGGAGCGGTGGCTGACTAGAGTCATCCAGTAACCTATGAATACAGCAGGATCGTATAAATGGTGTGGATTCCAAATATACCATTTACAGGGCAGTTCTGCGGTTTTGTTTAGAAGAGCTCAGATCGGAGATTTACACCCTCTTATTACATAATGTGAGCAGTCTCTGCTCCCCTAAACTCGTTTAGTAAGGGAAAACGGGCTGGATCTTTGAAAGAGATAAACGCAATCCCCCCGATTGTATATCGAACGAGATGATAAGTTCCCCCTAACGATCCATTTCGAGCAATGTTGTCAAAATCCCGGGTTATGACCACGAATGAAGGGTATGGATGCAGACGTCGGATTACTACTTACCATAGTGATAAATTTTAGAAAAACCTTGTATAGGATGAATAAAGTAAATTTCACCGTTCACCGTGGAATGGACAAGTACAGAGAAACAACGAGAAGTAAAGAAATAAAAAGAAGATTAGCCAGTAAAGAGCGATGAGTAGCGAACGAGGTAAAAAAAAATATTGATCTGGAAATCAGCAATGGCTGACTTAGCCGGGCAGGGTCGTCGCTATTAGAAAAAAAAATTGGAAACTGGGTGGATTTTTGGTCATGATCAAGTCATAATATGCCAGAGGTTTTTTCACTGTCTCGTTAATAAAACCTATTCTCACACTTGGCAATTTGGGTATAAGTCCATACTGCTTTGAGCTGGATCAAATCCTTATAATGCCAACGACGACCATTTACTGGCCAATGCGATATTTTGAAGCCTTTGCCCTGAATTTCGGCTTCATATCCAACCGCACCATCCCCTATTTTTACATTATTAACTTTTTCTTATTGATCACATCTCCTATTTACTAAGCGGGACGGTGTGACAATTAGCGTTAAACCAATATCAATCAACAGTTGAGTGGGAGTATATTCGCCTTTTATTGAGTGGAATCACACCATAGACACCTCGCAAGATGCTGCCGTCCGTTATACCAGGGCGAACTTGGTGGTTATAAAAGCCCAAGAAAGCCGACATAAAACGGCCTACCAAACGTTCTTAGTGCATCTTGAAGAAACCAATGTCGTTGGCGTAGTCACGGAAACATTGACGGCAGATGTTCAGGTGATACTTGCGGATAAGACCAGCGCGGTGGGTGCAAACACGGCACTGACGGGAACCCTTGCCGTAACGGCGGGGGTGGGAGAACCAGACGTTGGAGTGGGCCATTTTCGAGAGTGGACGGTACGAGTGGTTATACAAAGTGTTACTTCTGTCGGTATCAAGTAAAAAGGGGAGTATAGATCGAAATTTCATTTGCACAAGGGGTGCTTAAAAATATGAGATAGTAGTGGGTTAGTGCAATGAATATAGTTACCCACTCAGCTCTCGTTGGACTTGATCATCGTGATGATTCATTCCCCACTTCATCAAACACCGAAAAGATGTTCAAGTGCTGGTAATGTTTGTCTATTTCAAAGCCGTAATGCCCTATATCGAACTCATGGTTGTGCTAAGTATCAGTCAAGCAATATATACAAACGCTGAATTCGAATCACTGTCGAGTCCGCTTTTCCGTAACTTTGGGGATTCACGATCCCAAATCGTGTTTTTTAATAACGAGGAAGGAGTAAAACACTTACCGTAATGTAGAGTATCGGAAGCAGACAGAAAGAGGAAGATCTCGCTTAAGCGTGAGTCAAGCGTCGTTATATTGGTTGGGTTCCCTTTTCCTTGCTCTATCCATAGCACAACGTAGCTTCATAGTGTAAAACCACCCCAGTACCACGGTGGGGAGATTCCCTCACACCAAACTAACTATTGCCAGGCTTTTTTTTTCGTCCACCTAGAAAATTTTTTCTCAATCAGGCAGGCGAAAGATGAAAAAAAAGCCCTTGGACTCCGAACCACAAAGTAGTAACACGTGATATCACGTGTACGTTTTCTCCCTAATCAAGTTGGGATGTATCCTGCTGGCCTTGGATTCGCGATACCTTACAAACGTGTGAGCCGTGATGGATTTTAAAGATATTTACAGAAAGGTAGCCCAAAGCATTCAACATTCTCTTACACAAGCGCGACATACTAGATTCTCAAAATAAGTTTTCAATAATATTTAGAAATAAAAAATTATGTTATGTATACATTAATAATAAAAACAGATACAACATGCTAACATGATTCATAGCAACACATGAAAAATGCAAAAATAGATAAATAACACTACCTTATGAAAACAACCACCATCAACAACTACGTCTTGGCATTGATCTTCTTCCGTGAGGTTTTCCGTGTCGGACCCGTGGGTTTAGTACCCACGACAGCCGTGGTTTTAATCCCCAATTTGTCGTTATTACGAGTGTAGAGCGCTAGTGCCGCTCGGTCAGCCGCACGAGTTGTGGTTGTCGGTTGGGATGACGGAACTACCTTACTCCGGTTATTCGTCCTGGTGGATTCTTCACCACCACCATCATTTTTAGCTACGACTGGTTTCCTCGCCCTGGGACCCTTGACGAGAGACTTGCGTTTAGAAAGGGTATTCGTACCACCGATTTGGCCATCGGCAGTTTCCGACGTGGCCCTATTGGTACCACCGTTTTCCTTGTTAGCCTCAGAGGACGCCGGTGGCACATCTGGTCCGGCATTGGACCCCCGACGAACCCGCTTGTTGGGCTTTTCCGCGGCTAAACTATCCGAGGATGACTTGTTTTGCACAGCTCTACGAGTAGACCGGGTGTTTGCTCTAGTTACCTTTCGATTGGTTGATTTGGTAGTATTACGAGGACCTTGAGATTTTCGAGTAATCACCTTGGCCAGTTTTTTAGCCGAGGGGGGAAATGGCAACCGCAACGTCTGACCCGCAAAGGGAGACTTTGTCATTTTTGGGGAAAACACCGCTACAGAAACCACAGGCCGGGGAGTGCCTTTTGTTAATGAGGTAACCCGTTTCAATTGGGAATTGGACGGGGTGGTGGTAGCACTGATTTGGACCGACGAAGCAATCCGACCTAGTCGGGCCGGGGTAGGAATCTCAGTTTGGAGAGTCACCTCGGCAGGATTCCGTAATATAGGAGGCGGAATAGAGGTATTAGATTCAGTGAATTTGCGCTTTTTAAGAATTTCTGGAGTATGAGGCAAGGCAAACTGTTGGATACGTCGGGCGGCCTCTTGATGCATGTATTCGTTTACGGATCCTTTGTACACCAAACAAAATTCGCCCATTTTAAGCGACCGTACGGCTTTCGGAAACACGCTCAGGTCCAATTCGCAGCGTAATTTGAGCGATTCACACAGCCATTTACTGTTGGACCGCAACCGTTGCACGCGGTCATTGACTTCGTACTCCAAATTATCCAGCATGGCCTGCTTTTCAGTGGGGCTTAACTTACCCAAAAGGGTATGGGAATTGGTAAGCTGGAACAAACTACGCTGAAAGGTAGATGTGGCGGAACGTGGACTTTTGGGCAAAGCAGACGCTACTCCATTGGTGCCTTGGGAGGATAACGGTGCTTCCTGAGTTGAGGGACCCCCTTGCGCTAATACGACCAGACCTGGTGGCATATCTTCTTTACGGGGTGACTTGGGATCCCGACACGATTCCACATCGGTGTCGCTGCTTATCGAGTCCGCCGCGCGACGGGTGCTGCTCTTTGCCGTTGTGGCCATGTCCGTAAACGACAATATCATTCGCCGGGAAGTAAAAGGAACACTAGTCAGAGTATCGTTACTGGTCAGGATGAATAATGCCAAGTATCAAAAAAAAGGCTAAAAGCACAAGTAAGTATTATAGACAGGAGCAGCGTTTTACCAAAGGCTGTAACCTGAGACGTCAGACTCACAAACGCAAGGAAACACTACTAGGAATACTGGTAATTCAAGTATAACGGTGAAATACATTTATCAGCCAATGCATAAACCAGTAATTAACGACATCACACGACGCCTGTGACTATTTTTAAGGAATGATATCTGAAGAAGAAAAACAAAAAAAAACTGACTACCTCGATAATGTAAGCACAGTTTGAACGACCTCTAAACATATGTGTGAAGTACTGCCTAAAATCAAAACAAACGGTAACCAGGGCGGGATCGGAGCAGGTGGGTGCTAAATTTGACTGGACAATGGAGATTACAACGTTTACAGTGAATTTTTAAAATCGAAAAATACACCCCAGCTCAAGTATCCATCTTATGCTACTAATGAACACCACGATACTATATCTATTAATCTTGACTTATTTTCATGGACGTGGTGGCAAACTTTATATGGTGCCTACGTAATCCTCAAGTGAGATATACGCCATTGCAGTGGAGTAGTTATAGAGAAGTCGTGAATTTATTAAACGAAAATATATTGTAGAAAGGATAATGGACTTTCACCTCGAAAACATGGATTCGGGTACACTTAGTCGAACCTATCGACATCAATTGAAAAGTAGGTCAGGACGAAGTGCGGGTTTGTACTGTCTAAATTTTGCATTTTTTGAGCGAGCGGGACGACTTACCGCGCTTTTACGCTTTACTGTAACCGCTTTCGTAAGTCCTCTAGACTTTTCCCCTGGAGTGATGGTAGAGCTGATTTTCATGAGTAAGGAAGGACTAGACAGTAAATACTGTACAGTGCCTAAAGATTCTGTACAATTATCTTTAAAAAATCTAAACTCGGCAATAATAAAAAATATTGGATGTGCAAAGCGCTTCTATGAATTTTCGTAATGCGGAAGGGAGAGGAAGTATATATTAGCAACCATGATGCCACCAATTATTTCTACTTGTGTCGATATGTCAAGGACTTTGGATTAGTAATAGGACTCTGTCCAATACCCTTTTGTAAATTAAAATTTCAGGGATTCGAAGTACTGACAGGATTTTCTCTAAGAATAAACCCGCAAACGCTACAGAGAGGTCCCTGACTTACTTGAAATCCAAGGACCAACGTAACACATAGGAAATAATGAAAAAAAACAGTGATGCAACATTGTCCGGGACTATCCAGTGTAAAAACTAAACGCCCATCCTGTCTCTTATAAGAGAAACCCGAAAGACAATCATCCAAGGAATGTTTGGCCACATAGTCTATATATTGGAAAAATGCGACTAGCACTAGACTCTGTCATTAAGGCCACGTTGTTCTCTGCGATAATTAAGGTACGCTGAGATTGGCTACACGTTCGCCTATTCAGCTCCTAATGTTTGAGGGCTCGCTCACGTATGCTATATTAAACTTCAATCGTCTGGTGTGGAGAAAATACCCGGGTAGCCCTTCGGTAATGAAAAGGTTGACAGGGTTATAAGAGAATCGGTATAGTACTAATTAAACTTTGGTATATTTTACACGGGCACCATCTGATTCGTTTCATATGCTTCCAGCCAATGGACTTGCGATTTTTCTTGCTGGCCTTTTGCTATTAAATAAATAAATCAAATTTACACCTCCCGACTATGAACATGATTTTTAATTTACTTTCCACACAGTGTTGTAGTTGACCTATCCGCGTGGCCCATGGCATGTTCATTAAACTAATACCTAAATTCTTTTGTGACCAGCCTGAGAAAGATTCCGCATATCCCATTCTAAATCCCTCTGCTATTAAAGTCAAAGAGCACTCCCCTATCAAGTGGTCCCACTGCTGTATCGCGAAATACTCCAACTCTATTCAGTACCTGACAGATAAGGTGTCACCTATGTAAGGCCAAGCATGCATGAGTCCTTGAGGAGAGTGTTATGGGTAAACAACATCCGTCACTGTTTACTTGTTATTATTGTGTATCGTTTAAGGTCAAGAGAAATACTGGTTATCATTCCCATACTATTGAATAATTACTGATATCATACAATTTAGTATTTCATAATTTTGCGGACAGTACTTGGATTGGGTCCCAAGCTCCTTTGATTACTACGAAAGATTACATTCGCTAAATGGAATAGATTCTGTTCCACATAATTTGTACTATTCCTGGAACCATCATATCCACCCAATGTACTCTGAACCCAGCCCATCTATGTAATTTTTTTTTCTCGATTCGAGTTATGAGAAACTCTGCCAGAGTTCAATGGATCTCTCACAACGTTCTACTGGCTCAATTGTAATTGGCACGTCTTCGCTCCGAATGGCTATAGGGTTGGATAATAATCACGTATCTCCATTTTTCTCAACCCCTGTGTTTACATTTTCTCCCCGAATTATGTGTATATATTGTTACTCACGAAGATAATGCAACGGACTTGAGGATGGAAACTCGCTCAGAGATCTTCCTCTCATGGCGCTGTGATAAATCAGCGTTGAAAGGTGGACAAACTAGTTGTTAGCATCTGTGTTCTCCATCTCCGTTTCTCGTTTATATCACATGACTCATTCCTTACTTATATTCACAGTGAGGATATAGCTCGTTCAGTTTAATCATTAAGTAGCTTCTTCTCCTTCTCACTCACTTAATGAGACTCAGTTTATTGTTTACTCGAAGTTGTACACTAATTTTAAATGTTCTTTTATTTATTATCCAAGTTTAGTAAAGGCAATTGAGTTTACACATATTAACACTAGTGATAATACATTAAGTCATATCAACTATAGAGTGAGCTAGGCACCAGGGAGTGAGAACTCAGTGTATGAATCATATATCAGTGAATGGCTCATGCGTGAGGCCAACCACTTGAAGTAGGTGGTGTCCAAAGACGACGAACAGCCGAATATTGGCAGAAATTTTTTTTTTTTGCGAAGTATGCTAGCAGGCCGGTGATCTGTACTGAGATATATAACTACTACTTCACATGAACGCTTTGCTACTATTCCTGATTTTTTTTTGTTAATCCTGTTGTTTCTGATACTGTGCGGCATAGTTTGAATTTTTCGGTGTTTAGTGTAATTATTCGGTCTACGTTTGAGGTCTACTGATGCTGTTTGCTCTGGTTTGTTCTGACATTATAATCGGAATTAATATTTTATTTCCTCCGTCGTTGTGACAGATATCCAACTATTCGTTTATCGATCCTGGAAACCGCATCCGTAAGTTCAAGCCCAAATTTTGTTCTCGATTACTCCGCTACTACGGGATGGCAGTAGGAAAAAGTTTGAGACCGAAAAAATCGCCGTTACCACACTTCACTTGGAAGATACCCAAATCCGTTGATAGGTTGTCCTTACCGCTTACAGACAAGCCGCCAACGGAACTCAGACCAGTCACGACACCTCCAGCAGCACGGTCATCCAGCAGCTCATCTGAGACGACCCAGCAGGCGGCATTGGAGGAAACTGTCGGAGACCCCACGGCAGCATTCCAGCAACAACTGAATGAGCAGGAAGCGCATCCACAATCACGAATGACACTCACGGACACGAATGAGGAGGAGAAGAAAGCCCTAACGAAAAGAGCAGAGACAGCTGAGGAGAAGCTTGAAGAATGCAAGAAGGAGCTTGTGATTTCTGCGAAGAAGCTTGAGGATTATGAGAAGAAGCTTGGGCTTTCTGAGGAGAAGCTTGAGGAGTATGAAAAGGAGCTTGAGGACTACGAGAAGAAGCTTGTGATCTCTGAGGATGAGAACGCGGTCTTGAATACAAGAGTAAAAGAACTAGAGGCCACGGTTGCCCACCGCGATGCAGAACTTGCGCAACTCGTCTCCCGAAAGCTGGAACTTCATGAGGAAATAATGGCAAAGTGTTCAGTCATTAAGCCAACAGGTCGGCGCACCTACCGCTCGCTGCTGCTGTGGCTCACAAATATGAAAACTGAGACCGATCACGACCAGCTACTGGACGGACTTCAGTGGCCCATGAATGATGCAACCACAATGGTGGTGTCGGGATTGTCAAAAGATGTTAATCAATCAACAACTGATCTTGTCCGTGGTGGTCTTCCTGAGGCGGCAATCTTGAACATCGAACCACTGTCACCGCCATATTCGCTACTAACTACACCGACTTCGATGCACACGGACGTTCTGGATGTCCTCACGAAATTATGTGTTGACATAGTTGACCTCGAGGAAGCTATGCCCGAGAATCAAATCGGCCTGTCGGAATCTGGTCGTGACCGATTGGCGAAGTGCATTGCTCAACGCCTGGACGAGCGCATGGTATCGTGTATTACAGAGGAGAGGTATATAATTGGTCACCAAATTCGCCAGATGGCTGAGAAGTTGAAGCTGCCTATTAGCCCCTTAGAGGAGGTAGAGAAGAAATCCTTAGAGAATGTGGAGCGATCCTTACGCCGACACAGATATCGTTAGCCAGCTGACTAAGTCCCTCTATGTGTGGGTGGATTTCTTGACCTGATACTCCTTGGGGTTAATTTCTCTTTCTAGCAATGACATCAAGGTTAATTTACTGCCTAACCCTTCCCCCGATGGTTTTTTTATCTGGACAGCAGCGTCCTCGTTTTCACAATTTCTGCATAGTTGAGGCTAAAAGGGAGTCATTAAACGTATTCATTTATCTTGGAATAAATACACTGTTTTTAAATATATTCCCAAGATGCTGCAGAGGCACTGGTCACGTGCCTGATAGTTTCTTTTTCCCTAGAAATATAAATAGGTTGAAGTGCGAATTTCTAGGAAAGTAGCATGCTACATATATGGTGCCTTTTAACCACATGGCACCATGCTGACCTCAAGGCATCATATCCAATGTCAACTGTCGGGGAAGCCATCTGTTACAAGTTCAATGATATTGTCTGTGACAACATCAGTAATTGGTCTGAATAAAATTTATAGAGCGAGCAACGTGTTCATGTCGGTAGTATATCATTGTTTTTTTCCGTACTAAGTTATTTAAGGGATTTGACCATGACATTGTCATTACTACCGAAGCAAAGGTATGCTTTGGTGGGTTGAAACGAAACAAAACGAAGAGAAAGAGACTGTTGTAATATTTTAACGCTCAAATCATTCAAAACTGTACGTTTTTTTTTTCACCTTTGTAAAAAAGGGGTGAGTCATTAAACTCAGCACAGCGACTATGGGACGTCTGAGTGTGGTTTCCTCACTTTACAGAGTGCCTCCACTTCAAAACTACCATTGGACACTACCACGTCGACGATATTATTCAATCCTTATTTTTATTTCAAAAGAATAATAATAGTAATTGTCATATTTTACGGTTTGCTTTTTCAATATAATCATGTCTACCGAAGAACTCATTGTCTATTTACTGCAAAGCTTGGATCTCCAAGGCAGCATCCCGGATACGAAGGACCTCCAGCCGACGGAGGCTACGGGGCCCCTGGACCAAGGATTGGTCCGTGGTGCATTGTCTAGTTTACAGAGTCGCGCCATGGTGGATTACCAACCCCTAGAACGGGATTACCTTGTTTTGACACCAGAGGGGGAGGAAATCGCCCGTACGGGTAGCCATGAAGCCAAAGTGTTCCACGCCATCCCGGCAGGTGACCAAGGTATCGCGGTGGCCGATCTGCAGAAACAATTGGGGGCGTCCGCCAAGATTGGACAGGGGAAAGCGCTGGCCAACAAGTGGGTGAAGATCATTAACGGTCGTTTGGTACGGTTGGTCGACAATATTACCGATCAGACCCAGGAACACCTAAAGACTATCCAAGTAACGGGCAACGTGGACTCGCCTGCCGTGAGCAAGGAATTGATCAAGCGCAAATTGTGTAGCAAGCAAAAGGTAACTTCATACGCTGTGGTCAAAGGGCCTGAGTTTGCCCTTAATGTGGAAAAGCAGGCCACGGACATCACCGCTGAGATGTTGCAGAGCGGGACCTGGAAAACCCAGTCGTTTAAACGCTACAATTTCAATGCCGAAGGTATCCAGCCGCCTAGTGGCCATCTACACCCGCTGATGAAAGTCCGGGAAGAGTTCCGGGCCATTTTCTTTGAGATGGGTTTCACGGAGATGCCCACCAACAAGTTTGTGGAATCATCGTTTTGGAACTTTGACACCTTATTCCAGCCCCAGCAACATCCAGCTCGTGACCTGCAGGACACGTTCTTCTTGAAAGACCCAGTGAGTAGTGCCGATCTGCCCAAAGATTTGGTGGAAAAGGTGGCCAAGGTACACTCTCAAGGTGGTTACGGCTCGATTGGTTACCGTTACAATTGGGACATTGCTGAAGCGGAGAAATTGGTCCTGCGTACCCACACCACCGCTGTCAGTTCGTACATGTTAAGTTTGTTGGCCCAGCAGAAACCCTTTAAGCCGGCCAAATATTTTTCCATCGACCGCGTATTCCGTAACGAAACATTAGATGCCACTCATTTGGCCGAATTCCACCAAGTGGAAGGAGTAGTGGCCGACCGTAATATGACCCTGGGGGATCTCATCGGATTTATGAGCGTGTTCTTCCGGAAAATGGGTATTACCGAGTTGCGTTTCAAACCCGCTTACAACCCTTATACCGAACCTTCGTTGGAAATTTTCTCCTACCATAAGGGGTTCAAGAGATGGGTCGAAATCGGTAATTCGGGTTTGTTCCGTCCCGAACTGTTGCGTCCGTTGGGTATGGACCCCGATGTACGTGTGGCTGGGTGGGGTTTATCGTTGGAACGGCCCACTATGATTAAATACGGTATAGATAACATTCGTGAGTTGATGGGCCACAAGGTCGACCTGGGTATGATTCAGAATAACCCAGTGTGTCGTTTAGATAAGAAGATGGGCAAGGAATTGCTGGAAGTAGTAGAAGGTGTTTCTATGTGATAACCGGAGTTGGAATATGTTTTTTTTAGTTTGGGAAAAGTGCCCCATAAGAGTACAAATTCGCAATAAATGCTGATCCTATTTGCAATTTAGTTGGTGTACTATTGCTCTCAGCATGAGGGAAAGTTAGTGAAAAGAATGGAATTGTTGTCACACTTGTTATTTATTTATGTTTTGTGAGAATGAACGAGCACATTGCTGTACTTCTCCCTAACTTGTGTTATTTTTCTTCACCTCCAAGGTTGGAATTTTTGGAATGGTGCTTCAGATTTACTTCTGTTTTTTTTTCAATGTTTAATAGTCTAGGGTTGACGAATTCATCTACTCCACCACAACTGCTCCACATTTTTCATACTCTTATTTTACGCCAAAGTCTGTGGAGTTCCACATAAGAATCATATTTTATTAATAATATATACCATCATTGTCAAGTACTGTGTGCACCCTCTTGAATCACTCATCAAAAAATCTGTGGAAGCCACTTTGTTGGAGGGAACCAAGGTCTTCACTATATACCCCTATAATCACATCATCATTGTCAAAGACTCTACCCTCCAGCTTTTTCTTGACACATGGGCATGACCAAAAGCCACATGGTGCAAGATCAGGAGAGTAGAGTGGTGCTTTCAGTAGTTGGAGTCTGAGCTCATCCATATGGGCCTTGCTATGGTGGGAAACATGAGGCCTTGCATTGTCCTGGTGGAGGATGATTTGGGAAGTAGGTGACTTTGGATGTGTTTTCTGCCATTTCCCAACCATTGGTTTGATGTAATTCTCTATGTAGTAGGAACTATTGACCTTAGTGTTACCAGTACCAAAAACAGTATGAACAATACCAGTTCTACTAAAGAACACAGTTAGTAAAACTTATTGTGACTTTGAGGTCCACTGTGGCTGAGCAGGGATGGGGTCATGCTGACCTTGGTGTTCTGGCACCCATACCTTTTAACCAGTGCCAGTCTGGAGGTTATTATGGTAAACCCAGGTTTCATCACATGTCATGATATTACACACAAGAGAGTTGGTTGGTTTCTGAAAATGGTCAAGGAAATTAAGGCAAAAGGTCTTGTGGTCATTCTGCAACTCTGACATTAGGGAATGAGGAACCCAAGTACTATGGTATGAATGGTAATGCAACTGGTTGTGGAGGTTATTCCAAACATTCCACACTGAAGCCTTTACCTCCTGTGCAAGCACTCTCAAGATCATGAATGGGTCTTCATTAACTAGCCATTCAATGGTGTCACATTTATATTCATAGGTC
Organism: Dispira simplex; assembly: GCA_027478255.1. Classification (NCBI taxonomy): domain Eukaryota; kingdom Fungi; phylum Kickxellomycota; class Dimargaritomycetes; order Dimargaritales; family Dimargaritaceae; genus Dispira; species Dispira simplex. The sequence goes on along the minus strand of JAOPJG010000896.1, from coordinate 1,003 downwards.
TCATAGGAAGGACGTCCTGTGCAGTGCTCATCTTCAAATGACAAATGGCCGGTCTTGAAGTTGTTGTACCAGTGGCACACCATGCTATAAGAAGGACAATCTCTTGCATAAATGTGTTGCAAAGTTTTGTGGATTTCAGTTGGGTTTAGGCTGAGTTCATAAAATGCCCAAATGTGTGACCGCATTATGATTGGAGTAATGGTGGGCATGGGGTGTTGTGACTTGGGTGAATGGGACATGGTAAATGACTTTAAAATTAGGATAACTCAACGAAAACAAAAGATAGAAAGGTAAAACCAAGACGTATTTGTTTCAACTGAAGAGGGGTAATAGCACAAAGAAAAGGAGAAAACAGCCACACCAATTTACGCCTATTCCTCGAACATAACCAAAGACTGATAGAAAAATAAAATAATCTGTAAAAAAAAAGTTGAGGCGTAATTCGGAAGAAAGTAACGACAATGAAATTAAAGCAATATTACTGCCAATAAAAAACGACAACCAAAAGCAACTGCGGCAGGAGTGATATTTCAATACAGGGCCACTACTATGTACGAACGATGCAGAAATCACAGGCAAAGCATACCTTGGAACAAGGCCAGAACCTCCCACACATCACAGAACGGCATACGGCTATTTTCGCTGGGTGGTGATTTTTTTTTTTGTGATTTGGTAGGCGGGAATGTGCACCTGGGTGATTTTTTTTTCGATTATATAGGGATAAATCTGCCAAAGTTGAGTGGACCTCTCACAAGGTCCTATTTGTTAAATTGAAATTGTCACACCTTTGCCCTAAATCGCTATATAGGCGGAACAAAATCACCCATATAAATATATAATAGGAATTAAGATAGAGATATTTCTACTTGTTTGCCTTTCGTAACGTCTAATAATTGTTTATATTCCTGCTTTGATTTATTTCTTCTATTCCTTCCAATCATACTAGTTAGCATTATGCAAATTCAGGAAGTGAAAAATACCGCGCGGGAACAACGGGTAGCCA
>JAOPJG010000895.1:0-15386 GCA_027478255.1 Dispira simplex | reverse complement strand
CAACTCTAGCCAGAAAAATCCTCCTGCGTAGAGTTAAGCGGGAGGAATATCACCCTGTAATCTAAAATATTAAAAATAGTCACTTCAGGCTTTTGTTTTTTTTTTAAAATACGATAGAAATTTGTCCATGAAATTGATGTGGACGACCATGATGACTTAGCATAAGCGAAAAAAAAACAGTCACTTTTATTATCAGAACTCCTTCCATACTAAAAAGTTGTGTACCTAGAAATTTATATATAAAAATTAAATATCTTTTAGCAAGTGTAGCCTAGTCCCCCCTAGCTGGTGATCCCACCAAACACAACAACATCTAACATCCAAGTGTGAAGGTTAGGTAATAGTCCAGTGATGAGTTTGCGGCACATGATTCTACTTTTTGATATTCAATGTGCGCTGGATCACGCTTTCAATCACTTGTGGGGTTGGTAAGGAGAGATCCTCCAGATTTTTGGCATAGGGCATCGGCACATCGGCCCCGGTTACACGCTGCACCGGCGCGTCCAAGTAATCAAAGGCCTCGCTCTCCATAATCTGGGCCGAGATTTCGCTGCCGACCCCAAACATGGGCCAACCACCTTCCACCGTGACCAAACGGTTAGTCTTCTTCACTGACTGGACAATGGTATCAATATCGAGGGGACGAATGGAACGGAGATTAATCACTTCCACGTTACAGATGCCTTGCTTGTGGAGGGCCTCTGCGGCTTCCAGGGCGAATCCCGTGACGCGCGAGTGGGTCACCACGGTGATATCGTTTCCGGCGCGCTCCACTTTGGCCTTGCCGATAGGCAGGACAAAGTCCGTGGACTGTACTTCCTTGGACACGGGGAAACTGACACCGTACATCAGCTCGTTTTCCAACACCACGACCGGGTTGGGATCCCGGATTGCCGACTTCAAAAGTCCCTTGGCATCTTCACTATTCCAGGGACTCACCACCTTGAGACCAGGTACACTTCCGTACCAAGCAGCGTAGCACTGGGAATGTTGAGCTCCGACCCCTGCCGCCGCCCCATTAGGTCCACGGAAAACAATAGGACAAATCACGTTACCCCCTGACATGTAGTGCGTTTTGGCAGCCGAGTTCACGATTTGATCAATGGCCTGCATGGCAAAGTTAAAGGTCATAAACTCACAAATAGGTTTCAGACCGTTGAGACCGGCGCCCACCGCCAATCCAGCGAAACCCATCTCCGTAATAGGAGTATCAATCACACGCTGGGGACCAAACTTGTCCAGAAGACCCTTGGATACCTTGTAGGCCCCGTTGTATTGGGCCACTTCTTCCCCCATGAGGAACACATTGGGGTCACGTTCCATTTCCTCTTCCATGGCGACGTTGAGTGCTTCACGGACGGTCATTTGAAAGTCCGACGACGACGAACTCAGGCGAACCTGGCGAGTCACCAGCGACACACGGAGCTGAGTAGCCAACCGGCTGGGTAGACAACGAAACAGATTGTATGGCAATCGTGGCAAAACCATGGTGAAGAAACGCCACAAAATGGAGGAAGAACGAAGAAAGGGATATGGAATTCGAATAAATGACTGACGTAATAAATCTCGCTACAAAATAGCGAAATCAAGTGTACAGATGGTCACCAATCGAACAACAAAAATTAAAAAAAAAGGAAGCCCCCAACCAAAGGAAAAAAAGGTTGGTGTATGTATATAAAAGTGACGAATTGAAAGAAATAAAAGTTTTAGCGGAAGAGTAGCTTGGGCTGGGGAACACTGTGCAAGGAATAACAGGCCACAACCTGTTTGGAGGTGATCAAAATACCATTCCGCTTAAAAATGTAATACTGACCCTTTTCTCTATATCTCCCCAACAAAAAAGTGGTATCGAATGTCAGAGTGATTTGGGACCTATTACCTGCCTTTACCAGGCGGATCAATAAAAAAAATTGATTGGGAAGTTTTTTTATTCCTACTTGGAGATTTTAGAGAGGAATGTCCTGCCTTATCATTCACCAAGAGCAAGTGGATAGTGGAGTCGTAATTGACCACTTGGTTTTACAAGGGTGACATCCCCTTATCGATCAGGGTATTCTGACAAGTATTCAAACATTACCACATCCACAATGTCCGAGTTAATAAGCTACAACTAGGCCGTAAATAAATGAGAAACGAAGGAATTCATATACTAGGGATGTAAAAACCAAATGGGTGATTTTTTTTCGACTATATAGAGATTAGGAGCAAAAAATGTACCAACTATCACATAACCAATAGGATTTTCTGAGCAACTCATTCAACTTTGGCGGATTTATCTCTATATAGTCGAAAAACAATCAGTCAAATTGATAATGGATAAATATGGCCCCATATTTTAGCAAGGACCATCAGTGTCTAACCCACACTAGGGACTGTGGAGACTAGCCATGGATATCGTCGGTCAATGAACCACCACATTCTGTTTAAAAATGTTGGCTGGTTATTCTGGGGGGGGGGCGATTGGTGAGCCACTCAAGTCACAAGCCACTCTTCGTTTCTGTTTCGAGGTGGTCCTGATGGATCGCAATTTTAACACAATGATACGGTATGACCGAAAACTCTGACATCTAACCAAGGTACCACGAGCTTGATAATCCAATCTTCCCTGTTTCATCTCAAGCAATAAAAAAAGGAAAATTGCTCACATGGCCTGTGCTGGTCCATCTGCTGGTTGGCCTTATCCTACATGCTCTCAATCACTACTAATTACCTTGTACATATGGGTAGTTTATTTTTTTCGACCCTAAAACCAAAAATATGCCAGAGGCGAATGGCCTCCCTTACCAAACCCTATTGGTAAATTCGCAACTGGTGCAACATTGCATCATATCGTTATATAGGCGGAAAAAAGTCACCCCATATCGAACATATTCAAGATAATGTACTACTCTCTACTATTTAACCCTCATATTGCATCTAGATTTTAGGTAGTCTTGCAGAGCCGTGTCTTGCTGCTCTGTTGTACCAACTTTTACAGCTTGACATTCCAGCGTCATTCCTGATAATGGTGGCGTGTTAAATAAAATTTAATAGAAAAGCATTGGCCATTTTTCATTTTCACATTGATGGTCAAACGGCTGGGGTCATATTGGAAAATGATAAATAAACCAGTACATGTTATTCGCCAGCATTTTAAAAATCACACCAACGACAGCAACATAAAGTAGCACATGGCCAATGATTACTTATATCTTTATCTCACTCTTTCTCTATCATGTTAGGAAAAAGGGGAGGCGAGAAGCCTGCCAATGTCCAAGCGTCACCCTTACATTTCATTAGGTGGAGCAGTGCTAACGGTGATACCTCCCCAGTTCGACCACATGGGTGGTCTGGACCCTTCCCTTCATCCTCCCTCCTTGCGCCATACTCTACCACCGTCACACAACCAGGCTACCACCTCGCACAATACTCACCTTATGTTCTTTGAAAAAAAGGGGGAGTGCTCCACCATAGTTTTTTACTCATCTGTCAAAAAATAATTCCGTGTGGTTAATGAGATACCTTCAGAGTGCTAGTCCTTCTTTTACTCCCTTGTTCCCTTCAAAATTGACATGAAACACGGGTCTGCTGCATTCCATCTTGGTTCCGAATAAGGGTGTTATAAAACTATTTATTTGACTCCGTCCACTCTCACCAAATATAAAAAAATCACATTTTTCAGTTTTATTCATCCTTTTTTAAAACTAGCCCAGCACCGTTGTCCCCAACAGGGTGTGTTAGTTTTTTTTTCCTTAATTTTTTGACCTTGTGACCAAAAATATCCCTGCTCCCCAAGCGTTGACCCAAAACCTACTCGGTATCACCCTCCATGACATGGATACTAAACCTTCCTTGAGGTGCACGGGCTCCGACCCAGAAAAGGCACTGGGCCATTTCTCACCGAGTGACGAAACCTGTCCCAGTCAAGACAAACCTCCAGTCTCCAACAAGGAGCTCTTCGGTTGGTATGGCATATCGTGGGCGGTAGAACCGTATTCGGTGGTGGTGAGTGCGGTCTTTCTCCCGCTGGTACTGGATTCCCTGGCCAAACAAGCCGGATATCAGCCCGATCACGTCACGCCCTGTGACTTAGAGGGCGCCAGCGAAAACTGTGTGGTTCCGTTCGGGGCCAGCTGGATTAATACCACCAGCTTACCCCTATATTGTTCCGCTATCAGTGTTATTTTACAAGCGTTCGTCTTTGTGGGCTTTAGTTCGCTAGCCGACCATGGTGGTAAGTAAACCGTTCGAAATATTACAATATTTTTTCCTTGGCTTGTTTTCGTTAAAAACTACCGGTATAGTATGGCGATATAAGTCATACTTTTTCTCCGATATTACAAATTAATACTAACATCATGCACGACACGGTGTATACTACATATTCGGGCTAACCTCTTATAATCCCTATTCGTATGTGACTACGGTTATCTCTACGATGTTGGCGTGGGGATGAGCGTTTAGACTGGCGCAAAACCTTCTTAATTTTTTTCAACGTGGTGGGTGCACTCTCCACTATTTGTTTTTTCACTATTCACAAGGCGGAACTCTATCAAATTGCCGCTACGCTCACCATTGTGAGTAATCTATGCTTTGGGGCGGTCCATGTTTTCTTTTACGCCTACCTACACACACTGACTGAATACCATCCCGAAGTAATGGAAGCGTCGCAGCAGGGGTCCGAGGGACATTACCGCCAAGTGAAGGAGCGAGTGTCCAACGCCATCTCGGGGCACTGTTTCGCAATCGGGTACGGTGGGGCATTAATAATGCTAGTGGCGGGTACCCTCATTGTTTTCTTTTGTCAACAGACCACCTATAGTATGCTGATCGCGTGCGGATTATCAGGAATTTGGTGGCTCATATTTACCCTTGTCCCTTGGTTGTGGCTCAAGCGCCGTCCGGGCCCTCTGTTACCCACAGGGGAAAATTACTTCTTTTACTCTTTTAAACAGATAGGGAGCACTTTTCTCCAAGTACGCCACTTGTCAAACACGTTCTTGTTCCTATTAGCCTGGTTTTTCCTCTCCGATGGTTATAGCACCATTGTATCCGTGTCCGTACTGTTTGTGAAAAATAATCTTAAAGCGACCAATATGCAACTTATCGCCGCGGCATTTATTGTCCCATTTTCCTCCATTGTGGGAAACTACATTTTCCTGCTTATCCAGCGTCGGTGCCACATGAGTACCCGCAACATGATTATCCTAATTGGCATCCTCTACATTGTTCTGCCCGTGTACGGTATCCTCGGGTTCTTTACTCCAATTGGTCTTCGCCATATTCCCGAGATTTATGCGGTCGCCGTATACCATGGACTTATGTTCGGCGCGGTCCAGTCCTTTTGTCGGGTATTGTTTTGTGAGTTGTTACCCCCCGGTCACGAAAATGAATTCTTTGGACTGTACGAAATTACGGACAAGGGGTCATCTTGGATTGGACCATTGGTTTCAGCGGCCATTTCTGATCTCACCGGTGAGTTACGTCACGCATTTTATTTCCTGTTGGTCATGTTGGTTATTCCTGTATTTATTCTCTTTTTTATTGATGTAGAAAAGGGTAAACGAGAAGCCCAAGCCTTTGCCGCGCGCCAAAAAAAAATCGTGGCCAACAGTGAATACGGCGGGAAAGTACACGTTTTCGAATCTCTCACTCTTCTCCCCACCCCACCCCCAGGGATTGTACCGCAATTTGAAAAAAATGAGGCTAACGTTTAAAGGAAGCTCGAGAGATTCTTATTCGACAATGAACTGATGTGTCTTTACCTTGTCCTCCAGTTTTACCCCTTTTTATATGTGATAGCTGTTATTTTACGATACAGTACGGACAGCTATCATATTTCACTTATCTGTTTATTATTTCCCGAATTTTTTAACCCATATTGCCGAATAAGAGCTTGAGTGTAGTTGATACTATTTTAATATGATTTCGACAATACTAACTAATAACCCCAGTATCGATTTAAACCAATGTTAGGTCATAATACAACTATACTACTTCCCTACTCGTTCTTGCTCCTACTGTTATTGTTTCAAAACCATATATACCTTAACACGACGGGATGGATTTGCTTGTGAATATAAGTTGAGAACTCCAAGGGGTAAGATATTTATACCTGAGTAGTTTATCATTTCCTTACTGGGGACAAAGTGTTGGATATGCCAATGTAACCTGTACGTTTTTATATATGAGGTTGGGTCGACCTGTAAGAATAGGTGCCGGGATACATCATTTATCTCACTTTCGGAATAGACCATGTCTGGTTTAAAATTTATGGAGCCCACTGTTCAGTGTCCACCCCTTTTCCTTTTCGTACCCTCCCTCTTCGTTCTCTTAATATGTGTAATGTTTTTTCGACTATATAGCGAAAAATCCACCAGCGTTGAACGGATCTCTCGCAAAACACTACCGATTTAATTTTACCTGGTACATTTTTGCTCCAAATTGCTCTATAGATGAAAAAAAATTACCCATATTTACACTAATCCCCACATTCTTTGTCTTACGTCATAAGAGAAAAACCAATAAAAGAGAAAAGAAAAGAAAATTCTACCGCTTGTCTGCACTACTCACATGGCAACCCACCAACTATCACTCTTGAAGGGAAAACGTGTAATGTCGAAAAAAAACGAGGCAGGCATTAAAAAAAAGGAGAATCGATATGAGCCACGATAGATATCGCTTATTATCCCCCCTATAAAAATAGCAGCCAGACCTGCATTTTTATTCCGTATAATAATTAGCGCTCCCTGTCAGGTAATGGTTTGTCTGATGCTCTCCTTATTTTATGCACTGCTGTGGTCTACTCCTCACTCCTCTCCTTCACACACCTATAATTATTTTGTCTCCCTCACCTCATCTCAACTCTGACTGATAATGGTCTCTGCCATTGTTCTATCCTCCGCTTCAAGTAACACCGAAAGAGTAACATATTGGAAACAATGTTGTGGTTATTCCATCTCACCATTTTTGAAGCTTGGGTCACTTTACTTGTTCGGTATACTAGTGACCTACGTGTAGCGTGGGGAAGGGCAACTCCAACATACAGTCCAGAGCTTCCCATCACACGATGGTCCAACTGGTCCGATAAAAAAATTTTGTTCATTGGGGATTGTTAGTGGCCATACCCGTGTTTAATTCAGACCACGAATATTCCTCGTGGAAGGGCGTCCCTTGGTCTGACGGGGGATAGGCTGGGGTAGCCACTAAGTTTCGAGTCCCGTCCCGATTAGGTACTCGAGCATCCATAAGTTCTCTTTCCACAACAACTAATAAACGTTACAACAGGAATAATAAGGGATAACTACAAGCATAAGTTCATAACACTCGTTAATAGTCATAAGTCAGTAAAAGGAACAGTCAGACCCACAGATACCTACAATGGATGGATAGATGTCACACTAAGAGATAGTGATCAATCGTCAGATAATAGCCCTCGCTAGATGCAAAGTGTATTATCCTGGTAGTTGAATGTCACACTAGAGCGCTAGTGATCAATCGCTAGGTAACAGCCCTCACTAGATGCGAAGTGTGTTACCCCCGTACACAACGTATGCTCGATGCAACGTCTGTGTGTCTATGATGTAGGTCGAGCCTTACACCGTGGTTTGGCAATGCTGTGTGTAGCTACCACACCAGGATCACAGTATATAACTTGACCCACACGCCAGAAGGTTTGAGTGATACAACGATACCACACGATGCGATATTCGCACAAGTCAGAGGTAACTTCAACCTACTAAGACTAAGTTTATTTCAATAAGATAAGAGTAGGATAAGATTGATTTATTAACTAATTTCCTTGCTAAAAACGGTTATATCCCGTGGGGGAGGGGCTAGGTGCCTCCAATAAGAATGATCGATCTACTGATCTGTACATTGTTCCCCTTATTTGGACAACAATGTTTTGGGGTGTAACAGGGATGTCCATGGTCAACTGTCCGAAGTCCAAGCCTTGGTTAATAAAGTACGTGAGGAGCAAGTCACTGACATATGTGTTGTATTTGTGGGTAATTTAATTAATCGAGGCGTCCATTCCCGCGGGGTGTTGGAATATGCCCAAGTTGAAAAGTTTACTTCCGTGCTGGGTAGCCATGGGGACAAAATCCTCCGCCTGAGTAAGATTTTATCTTCCCCGGATGATCCTGCAGTAGCAAGTTACAAGAAAAAACACCTAGATTTGCTTCAGCAAGTTCCTCATATCATTGTTCTTTGCTGCTAAATGTATATACACGTGATACTAGTGACACATTTCAAGGAGAGGGTTAATATTGGTCCGTATATATATATATATATATACTCATCTCTTACTGCCACCCCCAATCAGGTTAATAACCACAACATGCAGAACAATGGTCCACGTTGTCACCATTTGCAGCATTACTAATTAATCATGACCAGATAGTGTGACTCACTCTTCCTACTTGATAACGTCGTATTATTTCCAGAACTCCAACTCTTGAAAACAGCCATCAACCGCTGACGTCCGAAAATCTCGAATAATGGCATCCTTTCCCCACATCCTCGAAATCACATCCACGGTCCTGGGTAATTTTTACGTAGTACACGCTGGTTTAGACGCAAATCTCTCTTTAGAAGAACAGGATCCCAGCTTTGTCTACTCAGTGGAGGGAACGGATACTTCGGAAACAGATGAGGGCTCTACCCAGCACTGGTTTACTGCGTGGAATGCCCTACAAGAACAACGACGTCTTAACTCCAACACCTACCAGCCATATACAGTTATCTATGGATATGATGCCGAATTGGGGCTCCAAAACCATTCGTACACTATTGGACTGGATATGGGATGTGTTAAACAAGGTAAACTAACGGGGTAGTATTTCCCGAGCGAAGATTTTACGAAGTACCCTGTCAAAAGCCCCAGAAAAAATAAGCGAACACCAGCAGCTGGCCAGTAATCAAAGGTTCGTGTGAAGGTATCAGCGCTGCATCTTCTAGTCTACCATCTTTCATGGGAGGACGGGTATGATCCATCCGGCGGTGGTCCCCAGTCTCGCTAATGGTTAAACTTTTACTTCATGTACATTTTTTGGCTTGATTAGAAAAAAAACAAAGGATTACCGAGATAACTAGTGGTCACTTGTGTGAATAATGGCATTAAAATTGTAAGGGGTTGGGTCAGTGTATATAAAACTGGTACATTCACGCTTATAAAAGCTAATAGTGTGTAAACGATGCAACAATTTACATCCGCCCCATACTGCTCTTGGGACAAGATAAATAAAAGCAAGACAAAAAATAACACATGCCTTGCCCTAGGATAATGACTTTGATTAGACGGGGTGCGGATTAATGAGAGTGGACCTTGACGTCGGCAGGGGAAGGGCTGGGGAGTTGTCGGATTTTATCCCGTGTAGCTTCTTTCAACTCGGCGTAGAGCGTTGGACGATAGCCACAACGAAAGATGACTTCCAGAAATACAAAAAAGGGAGCCATGAGCAAGGCCTGGGCAACATTGTCAAGAAGTGCAGGTGCACGTCTTTCATACACAGCGTGACTGTAAAACTGGGCCAACCAAGAGGTAACGTGAACTCCTACGGCTATTCCTAGGGCATGCGGAGAGCGTTCAGCAAACGCCATAGCTGTGGAGTAGGCGAACCCTAAAAAGGGTAGGTAGAGTAAAGCCGCTGTAAAGTCCAGTAGCATGTAGTATATAGCATAGACCAAAGATGCCAGCAGGGTCAAATTCACCTGCAATCCCAACTCTTCCAGTCGTTGGAACCAGACCGAGCTTTGCCAGTTCTCGGGGAGCGCAAGGGGCCCGTACAGCGCTGCAATGACCAAAGCGGACCATAGGATGGCTGGAACGAATATAACGTGGACCACAACGTTACGATGGTCGTGATGGTATGCGCCGTAAAAGGCAAACTGCTCTTTGAGGTTAAATATACCCATTTTTTGGTTTAAAAAATATAAACCAAAAAAACAACTGAAAAAATGAGGTACAAGTAAACCCGTTTATTTTGGCCACCTTGTGACACCTTAAACCTCACGCAAAAGCTGGAAACATTGCCAACGCAATGTGGGGGACGTAAACATTCCTTCCGGGTGACTAAGAATAGTACTTTTGCTTGGCTTGCCTCTGCTACCAATGGCTATATCAAGGTAGGGGCGACGGGTTTCCCACTCCACCTCACACCAATCAGGGCAGTAACATATAAGTGATAGGAGTGAAGGGTTATAATACCCACGGTCGTGGCATCATTATATTTTTTTTTGGCGTTGGGCTATTGTGTTCTCCATCTATGCCTATTGTGATGTGGTAATATATCGTTTTATCCAGAATGTTCTAGAGTTCCACATAAGAACTAGGTTTTATTTATAATAACTACCATTATTGTCAAGTACTGTGCACACCCTCTTGAACCACTCATCAAAACATCTGTTAAAAACACTTCGTTGGAGGGAACCAAGGACTTCATTATATACCTCTATAATCTCACCAACACAGATGTTCTGGCACCCATACCTTTTGACTAGTGCCAGTCCGGAGGTTATTATGGTAAACTCAGGTTTCATCACACGCCACAATATTATACACGAGAAAGTTGGTTGGTTTCTGAAAACGGTCAAGGAAATTGAGGCAAAAGGTTTTGCGGTCATTCTGCAACTCCGACGTTAGGGAATGAGGAACCCAAGTACTAAGGTATGAATGGTAATGCAACTGGTTGTGGAGGACATTCCAAACATCCCTCACAGAAGTCTTCACCTCCCACGCAAGCACTCTCAAGGTCACAAATGGGTCTTCGTTAACTAGCCGTTCAATGGTGTCGCCTTTATATTCATAGGACTCATTGGAAGGATGTCCTGTGTGGTGCTCATCTTCAAATGACAAATGGGTACTTTTTTTTCATCCATATAGGGATAAATCCGCCGAAATTGAATGGGTCTCTCACAAAATCCTATTGGTTACGTTTTAATTGGTACATTTTTGGCACCAAATCTCTATATAGTTGAAAAAAATCACCCAAATGGACAGCCTTCACATTGTTGTACCAGACGCACACCGTGGCATACGAAGGACAGCCTCTTGCATAAGCACGTTGCAAAGTTTGGTGGATTTTGGTTGGGTTTTGGCCGAGTTCAAAAAATAGCCAAATGTGCGACCGCATTATGACTGGGGTAATGGTGGGCATAGGGCGTTGTGACTTGGGCAAATGGTAAATGACTTTTAAATTAGGATAACTCAACAAAAACAAAAGATAGAAAGGTAAAACCAAGACGTGTATGTTCCTATTAACAAGGGGTAACAGCACAAAAAAGGGGAAGAAAAAAATAATACCTATTTACCCCTGATTCTGGATCATTTCCCATTGACCGATAACTATCTCACCCTTCCTGTTTTTCTAATAGATATCGGGCTCATTCTTTAGGGTTTGGTCCTTGGCATCATAATATGGCTGCTCGTCGAGATAGTCTTGTTGATGTCGGTGGGCATCAGGTGACAGATAGTCAGTTTGTAATTGACGCTGATTCTTGTATGTGATCCGACATGCTCCCTAACGCTCATTCCAACCTACTGAGCATATTAATAAACTTATCCGAGTTATTTACAGGGTAGTGAGTTTGACCATGTAGAAAAAGGCGTCAGTGGTGTTTAGTGTAAGTACACAGGAACTCTCCCAGAGCAACTCTTCCTACGACCCAGTCTTAGTCGATTAGCCTGCTAATCGTCAAGGGTAAACGAATACTACCATTTTCGCACATCTCCCCCCCAACGCGCGAGGAATGTACAGCAAACGGGCGACAGTCGTCCCACGCTACATCTCTAGATGTTTTCCCAGTCTTGTAAGCCGTGACCACACCTCACGAAACCAAGAAGAAGCAAGACAGGATTTCCTTTTTTTGAAAAAGAGATCGACGTCACAGATAGCCCACAGCAAATGACAAACCACGAGAAAGGAGGTCAGCAGGTCTAATAAAGAGGCACATCACCACGATGTCTGTACATGGCAAAAAATTGAGTGAAGGAAAGAGAATCACCTGATATAACTGGTCTAATAGTTATCCATCATCCATAACAACTGAACTCTACCCGTCTTACTCACCCATTCATTGACTAAAAAACCGGATGGCAGAAAAAATGGCTTGAATACTCAGGGATGACAAGGATCCCACGGTGTGCCAAGACATGCTGTCCGTTACAACCGTATTAATGTTCTGACGCTTGTAAAAAATTAGTTATTACAACCACGTTCGGCCTCATTATTTCTTATTCACTTCTAGAATGTCAAGTCCCGAGGGACTAATAATATTAAGAAAAAAGAAGAAAGTAAAAGAACGAGAGAATGACTGCAACCCACAACTGTGGCTGGTTGGACCTAGTACTTCCCACACACCGACCAATCTGCATTATATGGTTGGTGGAATTTGCCCAATCCGCTTTGGAGAAAGGCCGCCGGACGAACCACTCTATAATGTTGGACTTGCCAATGTTCCCCCAAAACAGGGCATCGCATACTGAATGGACGAATGTCGCTGTACAGGTACAAACCAGTCCAACCAGTCCAGTGTCCAGATGGGTAATAGACTATAATCAAAAGGGGAAAAACGAAATGGCAAAAAAAAGAACTTGCCGTACACGAGACCAGGACAAATAACCTAACCAATCCGCCGGCTTACGAATTACAAGTGATACGACAGCGGACGGGTTAACATCATCATCATCATGCTTTAAAAAGTACTTGCTTCTTAGCAACCCCACAGTTTCCTTCTTTAAAGATTTCGAGTGCCGTTGGTATTCGACGGATAATACGGTTTTTTTTTTCGTAGTGAATGAATAATGCAGATTTTGCAGAGGCATACCTTGTTTTGAGCACTGTTGTTTTTTCTCCTACTTTCCTGTTGATATTTTTTTCGCAAGCCCAAGGAGTGTATGAATTATTTTAGTACTTTGGTGTGGAGAAAGGAGTGATTCTATATTTTCCACCGACTTTTTTTTGGCGAGCGTTGAAAAGTGTAGAGGAAGGAAAGGTGTATGTTGTGTATTTTTTATCCATCTGGTCAACCATTGATTTTTCACCATTGAGCGGGAAAACATTGGTATCCGTTGATTAACTCCATTCTCGGGTACAATCGTTTTGGCGCAAAGGTTGCCGTTGTCCCCCCCCCCTCTGAATTTTTTATATACTTGTATTCCAAGGTAAGTAGGAAAGGTTTTACCCTCACACATATACGCACATAGAGAGAGAAAGGGAGAGATCCTCATTACTTCATCGACATAGTACCAGCTTACCGATCCCCCTTCCCATTTACTCCCCGCAGCCAAACCAGACCAGCGTCAATGTAATATACTCCAGTCGGGTGCATCCAAGCGAAATCGAAGGAAACTGAAACGTTAACAGAATAAGGGGTAGTATGGAAGAAAAAAAATAAGAGCCTTTATTTGAATTTTACTCGAGTTATTTAAAATACCATTTTGGCAGCGTTAGACATGGTCAATGGTTTCTCATACCTATTCTGTGAGAAACGACAGAGGAGAGCATGGCTTTTTTCGGCAAAATATTCTAATATTTTAGCTAAGACGATCGTGCGGTAATGTCCGATGGTGATGCCGCCGTGTTCACCAGGCAGAATGAGGTATAAAGGTCACGTTTGGGCAAACAGCAACCACCACTTGCTGAGATAAAATGGGACGCCAGCGCAAATTTTCACCCCTTTCCTACGCTTACCCACATGAAACCCCTTCGTTCCTGCTCAAAAGCCGGACTACCAGCTCACTATCTCTTCAACATCACTCACTTTTTTTGCTCCTCTTCTCCCATTTCTGTTCTACTTTTTTTTCTTTTTTACTTGGCCAAAATCCTTTGCGCTAGAATTTGGGTTCCACGCTGCGGTTGAGGAATATGGTTATAAAAGAAAGGGACAACAGGCGCTGTGGAATCACCCACTCTTTCTTATCTTTTCAGGGCATTGGACTGCTTCTTGTGGATATATCCTCCCTTCAAGGATTTTGGTAAAAAAATATGGGGGATAGAATCCGAGGGTCAACAAGCAACGAGTTGATTTGGGTCGTATACTAATTTCTGGATTATTTTCGTTTTTCCTATTGTAACGTGCTGCTGCATCGTAGAGAACTACACGTTATAGTAGTATTACGGTCTGGCCGCTCCCGTCTTTGTGTTTTTTTTCTTACTTTGTTAAAATCACCGCCGACATTCAGGTTATTTTTATAGTAATTTTTAGTGTTGCTTCTCATCATTGTTGGCATTGTTACCATTAACCACGCTATCCCCGTTAACATTATGGCCTACCAACCTCGAATTTGTTTCAAATGTGGTAACAGTAAGTATAATACATGAAAGTTCTGTGTGGCGGTGTGAATGGTATTCTCGCAAAAGGGAGACTAATCCATAAATAGAGTTGGTGGGTGGATGACTTCTTTGCCTATCTCCTTCCCCATGGGTGGTAACGCTAGTTTGGATCGTCCTAATATGCTTGGTCTCAGTGTTCATTGGCAATGCGTACTGTAGCTTTGGTCCATTGAGTGTGCACTCGCGATACTGAGGGCCTCTTATCGAGATATGCTTCATTTATCGAAACCAAGGATAGTGAGCGTTTCCCTGGAAACACTCAGTGTTGAGGTTAATAGTGAATAGGAATAAAAAAGGGGGGAAGAAATGTAAACGTACAGGAACCAGAAAATATGATTGGTTTTCAAATGGTAGCCATGGTCAGAATTCCTCGGCATCATCATGCGTTGGTTGTCCTCCCTTTTCCCTTAGTACAGTTATCTCCAGTGGGGCTGAAGGGTGGTGATGCCAACATAATATGATTTCTTTCCACTTGACACCCAGCGGCAGTAACATGTGAGTGCTAATCTGGGTTCTTTTTGGATTATTTTATCGCCATTGGTATATGGCAGTGGACCATATGGCCAACGACTGTTCTCAGGAAGAACGCCTGTGCTTCAATTGTCAAATCCCGGGTCACGAAGCTCGAGATTGTCCCCAACCCCGCATCCCGGAAACCAAAACCTGCTACTTGTGTCGTAATGTGGGCCACGTGCGAGCCACCTGTCCCTTGTTGCAACTCGCCGTATTCCCAAACTCGATGACCTATTCCTACCCTACGTTACCCCAACCTGCTTCACAAGGTAATCGCCAGGATGTGATGCACAACAGCAGTTTGGTACCCACTCACCTTCAGCATTTACCTTATAGTATTAATCCCTTGGCAGTTCCCACCTACCGCCCACCGAAATGTTACCGGTGCGGACAATCGGGTCACCGGTTCCGTGATTGCTACCAGACGCCTCACCCTCCGGCAGGGGTGATGACCCTGATACGCCCGCCCTCTTCCAATGTCATCCATTGTTACCGGTGTGGGGGTGCTAACCACTACGCCAAGGACTGTCAGTCCATCACCACTTTGGTTTGTAACAA